>JAREIK010009526.1:0-47709 GCA_029783825.1 Sapria himalayana
TGACTATCTGCCAATTTGTCTATCTGACTATCTGCCAATTTGTCTATCTATCTATCTATTATCTATTTTTCTCTATTTTGCCTATTTATTTATCTTTATATCTTTCTACACAATAATAAAATACCCAAATAGCTATGGAGAAATCCCTAGTTATATGAAATTTTTCTTTCGCAAAAATAGAATAATTAACACTTAACACTGGAAATTTTACCAAGCTAATGTGGTTGTCACAAAATTAGCGTGGGAAAATTCACTAGCAAATTTTTTAACGACAGAAAATTCACTTGCTAAGTATATTTTTTCCCTTACTAATTTTAATTGTAATTAAGATTAATAATTATAATTTTCGAATAAATAACATAGAAACATCCTTAGCTAAATTAGCGAGGGAAAAATCCCTAGTTATTTTCATTCAAAATCAATTTTCACAATTTTAATTTTTTACAAAATATTTGATTACATATTTGTATTATTTTATAAATTAAATAAAAATACAACACTATAAAACTTTTTTATAATTAACAAAAACAAAAAAAATCAGAAATATTATGATACAAATGTTACATGGTTAAAACAAAAACATAACATATGTATATAATCATTTAAAACTAAATCATCATCTTCATCATTAGCTTGTGCATTTGTGCATGGCTTGTCCTACGTGGGTTCTACTGGACTTGGAGTGCTATCTCTCTCATCAAGATTTCTACTATGACTCCATATAGTTCATCTATTATTACATTACATTCTTCATTTCTTTCATCTCATCATTCACTTCTTTTTTTCCCGCATACACATCAATTCAAACTTAACATTACGAAATATCTATACATATATAGATATCTATATACATACATACATACATACATACACACACACATATATATATATATATATATATATATATATATTTATATATTTATACAAACATATATATACTTACATATAGAAGCTAATACAAGGAAAAACAAAACAAGAAATACTTAGTCATGTAAAAACAAGCAACAAACAATCCAATGCCTAAAAATTTGAGAATTTTTTAAAAAATGTTTCATGCATAAGAAAATAGTGTAAATTGAAGCCAATTGTTATGCCTTTAACGTAAAATATGTCAAATCATCTCTAACTAATACATCAGAAATAAACTTCTAAATATGTATTTTGCTATTCCGACATGATTTTGAATACCACATAAGCCTCAAGCTAATATTGGCCTATTTTTTTCAATGATTGTGGGGGTTTGGGCCAACTTACATGCAAGTCGAGTAATCTCATGAGCAAAAAAATCTACTCATATGGTTTCCACCAACAGAGCAACTATGACAAAACCACATGTATCATCTACAACCATTTCACATGCAAAACAACTATTATTACAATGACACTAACATAGATTGAATAGTATCTGAGATGGAATTTATGTATATGTTCCCCTTTGTAGCTGTATAAAACACTACATATGATAATCACAAGTTTAGCAGTGAAGAGACCCTTGCTAAACTTATCTCAAACCCTGCATATCTATTCCCCTTTAAATAAGAAGATTAGCACATCTCTCAAACTCTCAAAATTGATTTTAACATCTCTCAAATTCATATTCATTATACCATTAACAAAAACAAGTCCACCCATCAATACTTCAAAAAAACGATCAGAGTTTCAAAAAAAAACGATCAAAGATTAGTTTCATTATAATTTAAATATGCATGCATACAGCTTTCATTATAATTTAAATATGCATGCATACAGCTTTCATCTTTTAATTAACAAACAATCAGAGCCTAGCATGCTATACTAGAATCTTGAAGGTGACCAACAACGTCACCAAAGCAATGCATGTGATTCACTGAACTTCTAGTGCTCTGCAAAAATTGCATACTCCATTTAGAAAATAAGTTTATAATATTTTAATTCATAGTATTATAGCACGTTAAATTGAAATCAAATAAAATTAATAACATGATTAATAAGATTGTGTTTCATTCCTCCGAGGCAGACGATTATTCTAATCTTCTTGCTTAAAAAGGTAGCTGCAACGAAACAACACGTACAATAAGCCAACAGAAAGTGGAAGACATGCTGAGTGGAAAGGAAATGGCATCACAGAGGCAAAGACCAATGTGAGGTGGAAATCTTGCAAAATAGCTTCTGGATCAAGTCACGTCATTAGGAATAACCATGTTTTTGAACCATAGCACTGATGACCGACCAAATAGCATTTCGATTCACTTCTCTGAAATTGAAGACTAATAATGAAATAAAGATAAAACACACAATTCATGATAATTTTATGCCAAACTTTTTAAAATGAAAGTTTCATGCAATTTTAAACAAATAGAGACTAAATGTACCAAAGCAATTCTAGTGTCATACCAAAACACCAGCACTATTATGTGCCAACTGATGTGGACACTACTAATATTGACCACCATTTGGTTCTAGATTATAGGAATCACATCATCACACATCGAATGGTCAGACCATGCCCAAAACTTAATGAAATAGCAAAGCAATGTCAATTTCCACATCAATAATTAGTTTGAACTATCACTATCACTACCAAATAGTAATGTATATTGACTATTGTCAGCATCATAGGTTAAAGGTTCACCACTATCTACATAGCTCGACGCCACTATTCACATTTATGCCGCATAAATCAAGTGCTAGTGTGGCAAGTGCCATGTGAAAGTGTGCACTTTGGATGGGCTTATATGTGATAAAGGTGATGGTAATGATGTTAATGATGGTGATGGGATGGAGATTGAGATGGTGATTGTGATGTTGAAGTTTGGATATGCTGGTATGAGATGGTACTAACTTTGCAACAAATGTAAAATACTAGATGAATTTCATTCATTTCTATGTTCAGGTCCACCTCCACCAAGCTCACGTCCTTTAGGTGCCATCTGTTGTACAAAAAATAAAAACATATAACAAATAATAGATATATGATGAACATGCATTTTAGAATAATATGGATTTCAACAAAAAATAGAATGTCTTTGATAATATAATATTATAATACAATAATAATAGTTTAATTATCGGCATCACTATTATCCTCCAATGGATCTTCCAACATTTTGTCTAATTCTGATGAAAGTTCCAATTCATCTTTAGATAGAAAATGATCATCTTCAATTTCTATTAGGCTACAATTTGAGTCATATAAGGTTTCTAGATTTTTATCTACATGCACAGACTCAATATTATTTATGTCATCTTTTTGAAATGCCGGTGGAATAGCTAGGTTTGCACTTCTATGTTGAGATGTTGGTTCTTTAAAATTTGATCAAGCTTTAATTTTGAAAATCACCTACCAGTTACTCTTATCATGAGATAAACTCATATATGTACAATAATATACTTGAGTGGCTTGGACTACCATAATAAATGACTCATATCGATTATATCTATGTATATGATTAATATCCACTAGCTTATAATCCAAATGAATTTTTATACCCACATTTCATGTAGAATCAAACCAATTGCACTTTAATAATACAATCATATTATTTTTGAGTTCAGGATACTCCAACTCAATAACTTCTACGGTTGACATAATAATCAATCTCATCTACACTATAACTTGTGCCTTTAATGTAAACACTACAATTCTTTTGTTTTAGAAGAACCATACTAATTGTGTGAAATTTATTTTCATTGACAAAATACTTAGGATAAGTTGTCCCAGCAGACCTTTACTTAGATTCTGAATGAATATATTGGAATCTCCATTTGAAGGATCATTTTCCTATTGCTAATTAATAAATGATGTTAATAACTAAAAGATACTAATAAATCAAATAATTAAAAAAATTAAAACTTAATAATTCTCACATAGTTTTTGAACCAATTCACAAATTCTGTTTCTAGCATATAATTGACCTCATGGCTAGAAATGGTTGGATGTCTGTTTTACCTACTCAACATAAACACTGCAAAAACATAAATGGAGGGAGAACAAAGTATATCAATTTTTAATTATTCCTTTTAAGGACAAAATTAAACTATTATTAAACCTACAACAATTTTGGGTATACATACTCAATATATGGTGGATCCTCTTCACAATTAAGTAAAACATAGCTTTGGGTTGCTTTGTATGCCAACATCCCACAAATGATTTACCTCTACTATAATCGGCTGTAAGTGCATCTAGCATGTCTTTACATTATTTGGCCCTGAACCAAAATTTACAAAAACATATATTGCTCCTTCATACACATTGATGGAAGCAAATTATAAGGTGTCACTATCACTGGCCATGTTGAATACTATTGTCCAAATTGGCCAAATGGCTGAAATCCATCAGTGCAAAGACTCAATCTCACATTTCAACTTTCAGGTGCAAAATCTTGATGTATATGATTAAAATGGTCCTAAGCAAGTGAATCTGATGGATGACGCATCACCAGTTATTCAACTTCATGCTTAGAATGCCACCTCATATCATGTGTTATAGCTTTTGATGCATATATTCTCTACAATCGAGGAATAAAGGGAAGTAATACATCTTATTAAATGCAACTTTATCTTTTGTCGTATATCTGCAACATAGGGTACCTTCTTAAACTGATGATTACACAAAACTTACAGCTAATTAAATCCTTTCTCACCACCACAATATAGCATATATCCATTAAAACAACAATAGATTTTTTCTACTAGTAGACCCATACCTCATAGTAACTTTTTTAGTGTTGTAAAAGTTGTTAGTGACTAAATTATTATCCGTAATAATTTCCATTACTAGTTCTGTATCACCTGGTCAAATAATTTCTTAGACATATAATTTTCTGACTTCATTCTCATAAGTCGAGCCACAAGCAACAATTGCGAATGTATTTTACAACTAGGCCACAACTCATTATAAGTAACTTTAAGGATATCATAAAATTTCTGAGTTTTAGGATTTGGTGGTTCATCCATGTAATCCATATTGAATTCAGCACCAGCAGCTTCCATGCCATTCTATGGTATGTGTTTGATGCTTCTTCACCACAAACATACGATTCATTACCTCATTTCATTCAATGTTCAGAGCCATTTTACTTTCTCCATAATAAATTAAAATAAAATAATTTGGTACAAAGCCATATTTAGCCACATTGTATCTTATAGTGGTTACATCATGAAAAAGCATATTTTGACACTTGCAGTTATTACATGGACACTTAATTTTTTTTCCATCCATCCATCTCGATTGACTACATGCAAGTTAATGAAAGTTTCTAGCCCACTCAAAAAATATTCATTCAAAATTCCTTTCATAAACCTTTTGTACATGCATTGACGATCTGAACTCATTTGCCCTATTTTATTTGTAAAGAAAAATGCTCAATCATTATTCTGAATTAAACATTCAATGAAAAGAAAATATACTAACAATTAAATAAAATCACTTATAGATGAATATGAAATATAAAATATCATGAATATCGAGTCAATGCATTTGTAGAATCTACGTGAAGAAATAGAGCATTTTTTTAGCACGTTAAAGATTAATAGATATCATGCTATTACTAGATGAAATGAGCAAATTATGTGAATGGACAAGAAAGGAAAGCAAAAAAGAAAGGAATTAAAAGTTTGAAGGAGTAAGCTTCTCACTTCTTAATGAAGATCAAATAGCACAATTTTTACTATGATTCAACTCAATCTTTGAATATTAAAATAAAAAAGAAAGAAAAATAAATGGAATGAAGATCCAATTCCAAGAACTCTTAAAAAATGAATTAATGAAGAATTAATACATGAACAAAAACATATTTGGATTAGAAAACATATCATACAAAGTATTCAACTAGAATACATAGGTGTGAAGCAAGCCACAATTATAGATTCCTAGCCTTACAAATATAGACTAATTAGAGATACAAAGAATTACATACATTAACATTAATATTATTTCTGGAAAATTGCAATCAAAAGATAGTTTGTTTAAGAAAAGTTACATACACCTCAAATTAATACCCAATCAAAATGAAGGATGAAAACATATTAATTTAGCAAAAATTTTAGATATATCCATCACTTATATACTGGTGATTAATGATTTTGATACTTGTAATGATTTACCATGAACATCCAGATTAATATTATGTTAATGAGGAGGATCTTCGACCATTTATATAATTGTGGTATTAACTTCACATTACATGATATTATCAAACACAAATATCTACTATATAATTTCAATGAAAAATCCAATATATGGTGATATTTAGCATAGAAGAAGAATTTCGAAATAACAAATATTAGAATCAAAACACACCCTTAGCAGTTGCAATGGTCTTGTGGACAGTCGAATTAAAAATGTTCAATATTATTTAATTTTAATTGAAGACTATAAAATAAAAATGATAAAATAATATTGTTGTTGTATTCCAATACTATTCAATAATATTTAATTAAGCATATAAAAATATTTTAACAACTCTCATTTATTAGTAATAATGTTTGATAATACTCAAAATTCAATTAGAATAACAAAATCTAAGTCTTTTGATGCATTTTAAAGATATACAAATGTATTTTATATATAATGATGATTTATATTTAATTATATTTATTACAAATTATTTTAAAATGTAACAAATTTTTTAATAAGAATAATTGGTTTAAATAAAAATTTAATGAAGTTTAATGATGCTTGATATGTTTGTTAATATTCATGTCTCAGTTTTTTTTTCAATAAATTTAAATGAGCTTGGATATTAATCAATATTTTTAACATTATTCCACATGTGTTCAATAAAATATATAATATATACACACAAAAAAACACATATATATATATATATATATAATATTTATATATAAAAACTATATATATATATACACATATATATATTATAAACATCAATTAAATGTGGGAGGATGTGTGTGAGTGTGTGTATTTACACATCAAAAACTAATAGCTCGATACACTAATTCTTGAGATAGATGTGCGCCTCCCTAAAGGTTGAAATTTCAATCTCCACGAGCAACTAAAAATTGTTAGGATAACAAATTATGCCTAATATAGTTATATTTAATTATATAGAGTTTTATATAGTTATACAAATATTTATAAATAATTATACACATATAGTTAAGCATAATGTTGTATGTTGTTATACATGTAATTATAAATATAGTTACATGTAATTATACATATAGTTACACATATAGTTATACTTATATTTAAACATGTAGGAATATATATTTTTTCATATAATTGTATTTATTTATACATATAGTTATGAATAGGTATAGATATAGTTAAATAAATTTGTATATACTAATATATAAAAATGTATATTAATTATATATTGTTAATTATATATTAAATATAGTTAAGTATAAAGTTTTTTTTGTTATACATATAGTAAAAGATAATTATTTATAGTTATATGTTCTTATACCCAAAGTATATTTATGTATAAATAGATTTATATATAATTATATTTAATTATACATATAGTTATAAATATGTATGTAGTTAAAGATATAGTTATATATAATGTTTTTATAGTTATACATATAGTAAATTACAATTATATATAGTTATATATTATTATATATAAAGTATATTTTTTAGAAATATAGTTATATATAATTATACATATAGTTATAAATTTTTATATAGTTAAAAAATAGTTATATAAAGTTAATTATAGTTAATTATAGTTATAAAAATAGTTTACATAGTTACAAATATAATTAAATATAGTTATAAAGAGTTTTATATTGTTATACAATATTTATAAATAGTTATACATAATATTTAAACATATAGTTATATATATGTTGTTATAAGTTTTAATTATAATTATAGTTACATGTGTAAATGTACACATAGTTATACATATAGTTATAAATTTAGTTATACATGTTGTAGATGTAATTAAATATATCCTTTCATGTAATTATATATATTTAGATATATCGTTATGTATAGGTATTAATGTAGATATATATATATATATATATATATATTTATATATAGTTATTTTGATATACATATTGTAAAATACATTTATATATAATTTTATATATTATATATATATATATATATATATATATATATTAAATATATGTTGTTATATATATATAGTTATGTATACTATTTTTATAGGTATACATATAGTAAAATACACATATATATATTTATGTGTTATTAATCTTGGGATCATCTTATTTACAAAATTTATTATGTAAATATTAAATATGTTGTTATACACACACTACTCACCACAAACACTAAAAATCTCTTTGTGACTAACACATCCTTGGAAAAATACGCACTGCCACAAGCCTGTCTGTGTGGCAATATAGATGGAAAAAGATGAACCCATCGTGTTGAGAACTAGTAAGCCAGGTTTATGGGAGAATATACATAAACTAGGAAAAATATGAAATTGGAAAAAAATATTAGAATCAAAACAAACACTACTGCATTATGATAAGTGATGAAGAGAAAGGGTAGAAGGCACACCTCAAATTGATAAGAAACTCACGGCTAAAGTAAATACTCTTACTCCACTATTAGGTTTTATTTGATTTATCCGTGTTGAGAAAGAGAGGCAGATGGCACTAGTTAGAGACTTAGAGTTTTCTCTTTCAACAAGATATGGTTTGTTAAGTTTTAAAATTTTGTAAATGTTTTAATTTTTAATTAGCAAAACATTTAATAAACAATAAATATATATAAAACATATAGACTCAACCTTTTTTTACTTAATAAATTATTTTCAATTATTTAATGTGTGTGTAGTAAGACACATATAAAAACAAACACCTCAATTTTTAATTATTAAATTGATTATATAATAAATATATAAATAATTTCTAAAAATAGATGTTTGGCCTTCCAACTAGAAAAATAAATTAAATGGCTTCAAAATTTGTAAACTTCATATAGCAAGGCACAAATGAAAAGATGATTGGTCTTCAAGCCACTCTCCTATGAATTACAAATACTCTTTATGTTAAAAAATACATAAATATATATATTTTATGGTTATAAATTTTTAAGAATGCATATTAATTTTTATGAAGATAATAAGAAATATTTTTAAAGGCATAAAATTTCATATTATTTGATAAAATTTATAATTTATAAAATTCTAAAAATTATTTAAAACGAGAAGATCATTAAAAAATGCTATATTAATTATTTTGATAAGAACGGAATACTAAAAGCCAATAATAAAAATTTTACTCAATTGTTTAATTTTTATAAATTTCAGTAGGGGCAAACATATATGTATTTATCTTTAAATATTAATTTATTTTCTTTTAAATTTAATGAAAAATTTTAAATTTTTTTTATAATTCAAAATTTTCAAATTTTTGTAATTATTTTTTTAAAAGTTTTTTATAATCATAAAACTATTTTTTTAACATAAAATAATATTAATATTTACTAGTTTATATGTTAATTCATATATTTTTGTTATGATTTTATATTTAATCATACAAAGAATTATTTTAGATTTTTATTAGTAGAAATTTTAATGTATGTTCATTTATTTTTTAAAATATATTTAATAATTATTATAATTATAGAATTAATTATTTAATGTATTTTAAATAAAAATTTTTACATTTCATAATTAATAATTTTAGAAAAATTGTTTATAATTTTTTAAAAATTTGATAATCATAAAAAATGTTATTTTAGTTCTTATTAATATAAATTTTTTTATTTATATATTTTTAAAAGTATTTATTTATAATATCATATTTTAAAATTATATGAAGAGAATGTGACTTTCTAGGATCGCTCATCTATAGACCATGATATACATTTAATATACAAAATTAAATAAAATATTAAAACAAATAATATATTAAAAAAAGTTAAATCATTAAACATTAGCAACTAAAATTATTCCTAGCCCAAATAGCTAGGGAAAAATCCCTAGCTAAATGCATATATGAAGAGAATGTGACTTTCAATGATCGCTCACCTATAGACCATGATATACATTCAATATACAAAATTAAATAAAATATTAAAACAAATAATATATTAAAAAAAGTTAAATCATTAAACATTAGCAACTAAAATTATTCCTAGCCCAAATAGCTAGGGAAAAATCCCTAGCTAAATGCATATAGTTTGAGAAAATTAACATTTAAGGAACAATTGTTTGCGAATAAATATAAAATCATAAAAAAAATTTAAATAATTATTTAAATATGGATTTAGATAAGGAGAATACTTCGGTAAATCCATTGTGAAATTTACAATTTTCTTTGTGTGAAAATCTACGACAATATTAGCTAGGGACAATTTTAAATCAAAAATTTCCGTCCCAAATACGTCACAAATTTGTAATTCAATGATTAATTTAAAATTTCTTTCTATTCCATTACTAAAGCCTTGCTATTTAACTAAGAATTTTTCCATAGCTAAATTTCCCAAGCTAAACAGACATTTTCTTGTAGTGCTAGCTGTTTATCTATCTATTTTTATATATTTATACATGTTTATATGTCTATATGTTTATATATCTATATGTCCATCAGTCTATCATTCTATTTGTCTATCTATATGTTTATCTATTTATCTACTTGCATACATATCTATCAATCTATATACCTATATATATATATATATATCTATTTGTCAATTAGTTTAAATGTTTATGAGTCATTCAGTCGATCATCTATCAGTCTATCTATCTATCAGTCATTATGATATATGTTTATTTGTCTATCAGTCTAGATTTCTATCAATCTATATATTAATATATTATTCTCTTTCTGTCTATATATTAATCAATCTATCTTTCTATCTATCTATCTATCAGTCTATTTATCTATCTGTCTGTCTGTCTATCTATCTATCTATTTATCTATTTATCTAACTATCTATTTGTCTATTTATCAATCTAACCATCTATATGTCGATATATCTTTTATCTATATGCCTATTTGTCAATATATTTATTGTCTTTCTATCTATTTGTCTATATGTGTATCTGTCTATGTCTCTATATGTGTAACAATCTATCTGACTATCTATCTATTTATCTATCTACCTATCTATATATCTAACTGTGCATAGATTTATCAATCTTTTTATCAATCTATTAGACTATTAGTTCTATCAGTTTATCTATATATCTATCAAACTATATATCTATCTATCTACCATTTTATTTTTCTATCTATTTTTCTATCTATTTATTAATCTATCTATCTCTCTAACTATCTCTTTGTTAATCTTTATATCTATCTCTTTTTCTATTTGTCTATATATCTATTTATCTATCTATCTTTCTATCTATTTGTCAATCTCTCTATATATTTATCTAACTTTCTATCTGTTATCTATCTATTTATTTGTATATCTATCTAACTGTGTATCTATCCATTGTCTATATGTCTATATGTCTATCTATTTATCTATGTACCTATCTATCTATACTATCTATATATCTGGATCTATATTTATCTATCTATCTATCAGGTATCTATCTATTAGCCTATTAGTCTATCTATCTATTTATGTGTATATTAATCAATTTGCTTATCTATCTATTTGTCTATTTGTCTATATGTTTATCAATCTATTTGTCTATCTATATATTTTTCTATCTACCTATCTGCCTGTCTATCAATTTTCATTATCTATCTATCTATTTGTGTGTGTATATATATATATATATATTTATATATCTAACTATCTATATGACTATCTATCTATCTATTTGCCTATCTAGATATCTATCTATCTATCTATTTATCTATTTGTTTGTCTATTTTCTATCTAGCTGTCTATCTATCTACTAGTCAACCAGTCAATCTATATACCTAACTATCTGTTCATCTGTCTATCTCTCTATATTTTTATCTATCAATCAGTCTATGTGTATATCAGTTTATCTATCTATATGTCTGTCTTTCTATATGTTTGTCTATCTATCTTTCTATTTTACTGTCTATATATCTATATGTCTATCTATCAATCTATCTTCTATCTATTTATGTATCTATTAGTTTATTTATCTATCTCTATCATTATATCATTCTATCATTCTATATATCAATCTATCAATTTATCTATCTATCTTCTATCTATCTTTATATCTAACTAACTATCTATATTTCTATTTATCTTTCTATCTATCAATCTATCAATCTATCAATCTATCAATCAATCAATCAATCAAGTAATCAATCAATCTATCTACCTATCTATATGTCTCTCTGTATATCTATCTATCTATTTTCCAATAAACCTTTGTGTCTATCAATCAATAAATCTATGAGTTTATCTGTGTATCTTTCTAAATATTTATCTATCGATCTTTTTATCAACCTATCTATCTATCTATCCATCCATTTTTCAATCTTTCTATATGTCAATATGTCTATTTGATTATCTCTTAATATGTCTATCTATCAATCTCTCCATCAATCTATCTATATGTCTAGCTATCTATCTAGTTTTTATCTATATTTTTTTATATGTATTTATATCTATCTATCAATCAATCTATCTATCTATCTATATGTCTATTTATCTTTATGTCTATTAGCCTCACTATCTATCCGTCTATCTATCTATCTTAAAATTTGTCTATCTATTCCTATATCTATATGTCTATCGGTCTATCTATCTATCAGTCTATCTTTCTATCTATTTCTCAAGGTGTCTATGTGGGTATCTAAATATCAATATATCTATCAATCTATCTTTCTATCTGTATATTTGTAAATCTATTTAAAAATATATGTATATATATCTAACTAACTAATTATCTATCTGTAAATTGATCTATATGTCTATCTGTCTATCAGTATTTCTATCTATCTATCTATTATTCTATTAGCTATCAAACTATTTGATTATTATTCTATCTGTATATCTATCAATATGTATATATGTCTATCTATCTATTTGTTTATCTGTCTATCTATCTATCTATCTATCTATGTGTCTATATATCTATTTATTTTTATATCTATCAAACATCTTTTCAAACTATTGGTTATCTATCTATCTATCTATATATTAATTTGTCAGTCTGTCAATCTATTTATCTATCTCACTATCTATCTATTTTCCTATCTATCTATCTATTTAATAGTCTTTATATCTACTAAATATCTATATACCTATCTATCTATTGATCTATATGTCTGTCAATTTTTCTATCTATCTAATTGTCTATATATATATATATATATATTTGTCGATCTATCTATCTATTTATTTGTCTATCTCTTTATTTATCTTTATGTCAATTTATCAATCTTTCTCTCTATCTATCTACATTTTTATCTATGTTTCTATCTCTATACCTATTTATGTACTTATCAACCTATCTATCTATGTATCTATTTATTTGTTTATATATCTTGCCTATCTATTTATTAGTCTATCAATTTGTCTCTTTTATTTTTTAACCTATGTTTCTGACTATTTTTCAATATATCTATCTATTTATATGTATATCTATATATCTTTCTTTCAGTCTATCTATCTATCTATCTATCTATCTATTTATCTATATGTTTATATATCTATCTGTCATCCTATCATTCTATGATTCTATTTGTCTATAAATATTTTTCTCTATGTAACTATCTATCTATCTGTCTGTCTGTCTATATATATGTCTCTCTGCCTATCTATCTATCTATCTACCTACAATCTATTTGTCAATATGTCATTCTGTTATATTTCTTTATGTTATACTATATATATATATATATATATATATATATATATATATATGTATGTATAATTATCTTAATGTGTCTATCTTTCTAACTTTTATCTGTATATCTATCTTTCTATCTATCTATTGGTCTATCTGTCTATTAGTCTTTCTATCTATGTATTTATTAATCTATGTATCAATTGTCTATCTTCCTATCTTTCTATCTTTAATATCTATCTATCTATCTATCTATCTATCTGTTAGTCTGTCTATCTATCAATATATCAATCAATCAACCAATCTTTCTATCTATCTATCTATTTATTTATATATATATTTATCAATCTATCTATCTATCTATCTATCTATATAACTATCTATCATTCTAATAATTTAATTAATTATTTGCCTATTTTTTGTCTATATATCTATCAATTTGTTTATCTTTTTATCTATCAGTCTATCTATCTTATTATCTTATTGTCTACTAATCTATTTATTTATTTATCTATTTATATATTTGTCTAATTGTCTATTTTGCTATATGTATATCCTTCTATCCATTTAGCTATCTATATATGTGTCAATCTTTCTATCTATCTATAATTCTATTTATCTATTTTTTTATATCTATCTGTCTATCATTCTATCATTCTATCATTCTATCATTCAATCATTCTATCTATCTTTTTATCAATTTATCTACTTGCCTATTGATCTATCTATCTAAATATTTATATTTATATCTAAATATCTAACTATCTATCTGTCTAAATATCTATCTATCGAACTAACTATCTATCTTTCTATCTATTTATCAATCTATAAATCTATGTATCTGTATATTTGTGTATCTATCTATATGTTTATCTATCAATATGTCTATATATCTATCTTTCTATCTATATATCTGTCTATCTAGTTATCTATCAATCTATCTATATGTCTATATGTCTATATATCTATCTATCTTTTTTTTATTTTTCCTATTTATCTATATATATATATAGATCTTTATTTCTATTTGCATATTTGTCTATATATATATATATATATATATATCAATTTATGTATCAAAAAATAAATCAATCAATCTATCTATCTATATGTATGTTTATCTATCAATATGTCTTTATATCTATCTTTCTATCTATATATCTGTCTATATAGTTATCTATCCATCTATCTATCTATCTATATGTCTATATGTCTATATATCTATATATCTTTCTTTTATTTTCCTATTTATCTATTTATCTATTTATCTATATATATATATATATATATATATATATATATATATTTATATATATATATATATATATATATATTTATGTATCATTAAATCAATCTATCTATCTATTTATCTATCTATATGTATGTATATCTATTTATCTATCAATTTTTCAATCAATCTATATGTCAATCAATCAATCAATCTGTTAATTTGTCTATCTGTTTATCTGTATATCTTTATCTCTATTTTTCTATCTATCTTTCTATATATTTATTTATTTTTATATATATTTATCTATCAATCTATCTATCTATCTATCTATCTATATAACTATCTATCATTCTAATAATTTAATTATTTATCTGTCTATTTTTTGTCTATATATCTATCAATTTGTTTATCTTTTTATCTATCAATCTATCTATCTTATTATCTACTAATCTATTTATTTATTTATCTATTTATATATTTGTCTAATTGTCTATTTGGCTATATGTCTATCCTTCTATCCATTTAGCTCTCTATATATCTGTCAATCTTTCTATCTATCTATCATTCTATTTATTTATTTTTTTTATATCTATCTATCTATCGATCATTCTATCATTCTATCTGTCTATCTATCTATTTATCAATTTATCTACTTGCCTATCAATCTATCTATCTATATATTTATCTTTTTATCTAAATATTTATATATATATCTTACTATCTTTTTGTCTAAATATCTATCTATCTAACTATTTATCTATCTCTTCATCTATTTATCAATCTATATATCTATCTATCTGTATATCTATCTATCTATCTATATGTTTATCTATAAATATGTCTATATCTATCTTTCTATCTATATATCTGTTTATCTAGTTATCTATCTAACTATCTATATGTCTATATGTCTATATATCTATCTTTCATTCTTCTATTTTCCTATATATATATATATATATATATATATATATATATATATATATATATATATATATATATATATATTTATTTATTTATTTATTTATTTGCATATATATCAATTTATGTATCAATAAATCAATCTATCTATATATCTATCTATATGTATGTATATCTATTTATCTATCAATTTTTCAATCAATCTATATGTCTATCTATTAATCTATCCATCTGTCAATTTGTCTATATGTTTATCTATGTATCTTTAATCTATTTTTCTATCTAGTTTTCTATCCATCTATATTTCTATCTATCTATATGTCCAACTATCAATAAGTATATTTGTATATGTATTTATTTGTCTATCTATCAACCTGTCTATCTATCTATGTGTTTATCTGTCTATTTATCTGCCTAACTATATATATATATATATATATATATATATCTTTTTGTCTATATATCTATCTATCTATAGTATTTTTGTTTATTTGTTATATCTATCTATCTATATACTTTTTATATATCTATATTATAATCAATTAATCAACCAATCTAACTATAGATCTTTGTATCTATCTATCTATATATTTAACTATTTATCTATCTATCTAATTATCTATTAATCTATCTATCTATTTATTTATCATCAACCAATCTATCTATCTATCTATATATCTATCTACCTTTCTACTGATCTATCCTCCTATCTATCTATCTATCTATCTATCTACATACCTACAAATTTATCAATTATATAGCTATCTATGTATCTATGTATCTATCTATCTATCTCTTTATCTATCAGCCTGTCTATCTATCTACCTATTCTATGTCAATCTTTCTAAAAATTTGTCTATATTTTATATGTCAATTTGTCTATCTACCTAATTGTCAAACTATCCATCTATTTATATATAAACATATTATATACCTATTTATCTGTGTGTCTATCTATCTATTTATCTATCTTTATATCTATTTGTCATTTTATTTGTTTATCTTTCTATTTGCCTATCTGTCTATATGTTTATTTATCTATCTATCATTCTATCATTCTATATTTTTATTTATTTATTAATCTATTTATCTACTTGCCAATCTATCGATCTATGTATATATATATATATATATCTATATCTATCTATCTATATATCTATCTATCTAGCTATCTATCTGTCTATCTATCTATTAGTTTATTTGTTTATCAGGCATTAGTGTGATTTTCTATAACTCTATCTGTCTATGAGTATATATGTCTATATGTCTATATGTCTTTGTCTATTATCTAGTTGTCTATCTATGTATCTATCTATCTATCTATTTGTCTATCTGTCTATCTATCTATATATTTATCTATCTATTTGTCTATTCTCTTTCTGTCAATCTATCTATCTATTTATCTATTTATCTCTCTATATATATTTCTATCTATATGTCTATCTGTCTATATGTCTATCTATCTTTTTGTTTATCTCTCTATCTGTCTATCTATCTTTCCGTCTTTCTATTTAACTATCTGTCTATCTATTTATCTATCTTTATTTATATCTATTTATCTATCAGACTATCTTTCTAATTGTCTATCTATTTATATGTATATCTATCTATATTTCTATTTGGTTATTTTCTACATGTCTATCTATCTGTCTATCTATCTATTTATTTATATATTTGTCTATCTATTTATCTATCTATAATTTCTATCTGTCTATCTATCAATTTATTTGTTTATCAATCATTCAGTCTATTTTTATCACTCTATCTGTCTATCAGAATATATGTCTATATATCTCTAAGTCTCTATTTCTTTATGTCTATCTATCTAGCTGTCTAACTATCTATCCATCTATCTATCTATCTATCTATCTGTATATTTATCTATATATCTATCTATCTGTCTATAGATATATATATATATATATATATATATATATATATATATCTGTATATTTATCTATATATCTATCTGTCTATCTATAGATATATCTATCTGTTTTTATATTTATCTAGCTATCTTTTTTTATTTCTAAATATCTATCAGTCTATCTTTCTAATCGCCTATCTGTTTATATGTATATTTATCTATCTTTTTATTTTTCTATTTATCATTATGTCATTTTGTCTGTCTGTCTATCTATCTATTTGTTTGTTTATTTGTCTATCTATCTATTTATCTGTCTGTCTGAATAAAAATTTATTTATTTATCAATCATTTAGTCTATTTTTTATAACTCTATCTGTCTACCAGAATATATGCATATATGTCTATATGTCTTTATGTCTTTATGTCTTTATGTCTAATTGTCAAGCTATCTATCTGTCTTTCAATATATCAATCTATCAATCTATCAATCTGTATATTTATCTATTTATCTATCTATCTATGTATCGATATATCTATTTGTTTGTCTATTTTATTATCTATCTTTCTTTATTTCTATCTATCTATCAGTCTATCTTTCTAATTGTCTATTTGTTTATAAGGATATCTATCTATCTTTCTATTTTGTCTATTTATCTATATGTCTATCTATCTATCTATAAGTCTCTCTATCTGTCTCTTTATTTATCTGTCTATCATTCTATCTATTTATCTGTCTATCAATCAAACAATCAATCAATTTATCTGTCTATCTATCAATCTATCTATTTGTCAATCTGTCTATGTATCTATTTGTATATTTTTCTTTCTGTCTATCTGTTTATCTATATATCTATCTATCTATCAAATGATTTATATTTCTATCTATCTATTTATTTATCTATTAGTCTATCTATCAATCTATCTATATGTCTATCTGTGTAATTCTCAATCTGTATATCTGTCTATTTGTCTTTGGTCAATTAGTATGTTTGTCTAACTATCTATATGTCCATTTATCAATATATCTAGCTATTTGACTATGTATTTGTCTCTATATCTCTTTATCAATCTATTTATATGTTTATTTATATATCTATCTTTCGGTGTATTTATCTATCTATATATATTTTTATTTGCCTATTGTCTATTTGTCTATTTGCCTATTTGTCTATATGTCTATATGTCTATATGTCTTTCAGTCCATCTATCTATATGTCTATTTATATATTTGTCTTTTTGTAAAAATGACTAACTGCCTATTTGTTTATCGATCTATCTATCAATATATCAATTTGTTTCACTATTTACCTTTGTATCAGTCTACTTGTCCACTTGTCTACCTATCTACATAATTATCTATATATCAATTTATTTGTCTATCTATATAACAGTCTATCTATATATCTGTCTATCTATATATCTGTTTATCTGTCTATTTGTTTATCTATCTTTCTGTCTATCTGTCTATCTATCTATCTATCGAATTTTCATTCTATCAATCTCTCTTTCTTTCTCTTTATCTGTCTATTTAATATCTATTAATTTGGCTATCATTCTATCTATCTATCTATCAATTTATCTAGCTATCTACTTGCCTATCTATCAATCAATCAATCAATCTAATCTATCATCATGTCTATCTATCTATCAATCTATCTATCTATATCTATCTATTTGTTAATCTATCTATCTATATATCAATCTATAGTCCCTTTGTCTAACTATCTATCTGTATATCTGTTTATATATCAGTTTATCCATCTAAATGTCTATATATCTATATGTGTACTTTTCTATATGTCTATATGTCTATCTATCTATCTATTTTACTACACGAACATATTTTTTTAGCTAGGGAATTTTAGCTACGGATCAATCCCTAGCTAAATTATGAGTGATTAGCTAGGGAACAGCAATGGATTTATGATTTTTATTGAAATAAAAATTCGCAATGGATTAGCGAAGGTTTAGCGATGAAATATTTACATAAATTTCACTCAAGAAAATCAGGGAATTTAGCAATAGATTAGCGATGGATTAGCAATAGAATATTTTCATAAATTTCACCAAGAAAAGCGGGCAATTATGTAACGGATTAGCGACGGAATTTCCATTGCTAATGAAATCCTGAATATAGCAATGGATTTAGCGCCATAGTTAACGACGAAATTTCCCTAGTTAATAAAATCAAGAATTTTGTGACGGATTAAGCGATGAAATTTCTCTAGATAATTACATTCATATCATAGTGATAGATTTGAACTACAAAAATCCCTACCTAATATCATCTAGAATATAGTAATAGATTTTAGCGATGAAATTTTCCTAGCTAATTATATCACAAAATATAGTGACGAATTTAGTGATGGAATTTCCATAGCTAATTACATGCTGAATATAGCGATGGTTTTTAGAGATAAAACTTCCCAAGCCAATTACATCCTGAATATAGTAACGGATTTTAGTGAAAAAACTTCCCTAATTCATTAAATCCATAATATATCGACAAATTTAGCGATGGAACTTCCCGTGCAAATTAAATCGGGAATAAAGCGACGGATTTAGAGTCAGAACTTCCCTAGCTATTTAATCTCGAACATATGGACAGATTTAGCGATAGAATTTTTCTATCCAATATTTAATTATTTAATTTTCTTAATTTATTATTAGCTTTAATATATTATTTATTTTTATTTATTAAATATATGTTAATGGTCTATAGATGAGAGATACTTGAAAGATACATTCTCCCCGTAAAATTTTAAAAAAGGGATATACTAAATAAATAATTTAAAAAAATAAAAATACAAAAAGATTATATTATTAAGGACTAAAATAACTATTTTTATGATATAATAATTTTTAAAAAAAAGTATAAAAAAAAATTTTCTAAAATTTTTAATTAAGAAACTTAAAATTTTGTATTAAATTAATATTAAATAATTAATTCAAAAAGTATAATAATTTTTTTCGATATTTTAAAAATTAAATTAACATACACTAAAATTTCTACTAATATAAAAGTAAAATAATTCATTGTATGATAAAATAAATAAAAATTCAAAAATATTTGAATTGACAAATAAACTAGTAAATATTAATATTATTATAAGTATAAAAAAATTTTATGATTATAGAAAACTTTTAAAAAAATAATTAATACAAAATTTGAAAATATTGAAATATAATAAAAATATAAAATTTTTCATTAAAGTTAAAAGAAAATAAATTAACATTTAAAAATAAATACATAGATGTTTGCTCCTGCTAAAATTTATAAGAATTAAATAATTGAATAATATTTTTAATATTAGCTTTAACATTAAGTCTTTATTAAAATAATAAATATAACTTTTTTTTAATTATCTTCTCACTTTAAATTTTTTTTGAATTTTAAAAATTATTAATGATATCAAATAATATGATATTTTATGCCTTTAAAATTATTCATATTATATTTATAAAAATTAATATGAATTCATAAAAATTTATAACCATAAAATATAAATTTGTATATATTTTTTAATATTAAAGTATTTTATAACTCTTAGGAGAGTGACTAGAAGACAAATCATCTTTTCATGTATGTCTTATTATATGAAGTTTGTTAATTTTATAGATACTTTATATTTTTTTTTATAAGGCTAAACATATATTTTTTAAAATTATTTATATATTTATTATTTAATTAATATTATAATAAAAAATTGTAAGGTGTTTATTTTTCATGTGTACCTTGCTACACACATTTATTTTCTTGAAAACATTTTGATGGTGAATAAAATAAATGAGTATTTTTGTATTATATATATATATATATATATATATATATATATATATATATATATATTTTATTTAATGTTTTTATAATTAAAAATATAAATATTTTGGTAGTTGTCTCTAGAATCACTTGTTGAGATTCTAGAGACAACTCTAATAAGTGAAGCACAAATCCTTCGTAGTCCACCATCTATATCTCATCACCGATGCATCAAAACTTATTAGAAGATTAAGCAATAATTTTTTATTGATTTGAGGTATGTTTTCTACCCAATTTTTCATCGATTATCTTAATGCAAGAGTTTACGTATTGATTCTATTAATTTTTTTTTCGACATTCTTCTTCTTTAATCATATGCATTAATTTAATTATACTTATTGTGATACATACCTAATGCATTTGTGTTGTGTTGGGTAGTAGGTATGCTTATATAAACTTAATTTAATTATACTTTTTTTAATACATATTCTGGTAATTTAATTATACATGGACTGCTTATATAAACTTTATCTTATATAACACAAATGGGTGTTTTGTGTTGGGCAGTGTGTATATAACACATAAATATATAAATGTATTTTATTATATCAATAACTATAAAAATAGATTACATAATCATATCTATATATAAATATAACAAAATATATTTAATATATATATATATATATCAATCATAATTTTATATATGATACATTCGATATACATGTCGTGTATTTCAATATATAATTAGTATTATACATATAACATTATATATATATATATATATATATATATATATATATATATATATATATATATATATAATATATATATATATATATATATATATTACACAAATAAAGTTATTCTGACTTTATGATAGGCTTTTAATAATGTATATTTGAAATTTGCAAGTAATCATTATGAAATACACGTCAAATAAATTTGCTTTATGAAAATATCTATTATTCCATAATGTCGTGCCTACCCAATAAGTATAATTAAATTAATATCTATAAACTTTATTTTATACATGGCTTTATGTATAGGGAAAAACACACACTCTTATAAAAATGTAAGAGTGTATTTAATACATATAAATTAAAAGTATATTCACATTAATATCTATTAATGTCAAATTAATATATACAAACATTTATTGACTAGGTTTCAATTAGTTCAAATAAAAATGTAATAGGCTTTATGTATAATGATACTAATTTACAAGACATTTAAATACAAGTATATATTCGACAATACTTTAATTATTATATTTAATTAAATGATGCATAGGCTCCCTTATAAATACCCTAGCATTGACTATCAATATGATTCATACTAGATTAAAATATATAAGATATCCAGCTCATCTGACATACATTATTTCCTATATGAATTGATGTCGATGACTTTTTTATGGGTTTGAGAAGTTCTACCTATATGGATGAGTACATCTCACATATTTTATCACTGCTATAGCCATTAACTCATTTATTATATACCCATGGACTTGATACTATTTACTTATTATAAGCTAACCATATAATTGTTTACTTGAGTATACACTAGAAACTATTTACTTATTGTAAGCTTAGATAATGAAGAAACTTTGATAATTAATCCAAATAATCAATATCTATGAAATGATAATTAAGATTCATAGAGTTAACTTTATTGCTTGGTAAACTCATATACTTGTGATACATTTTACTATGCTATAAAATAACTAACACTCACATTGATTTTTGTATTGTCTTGTATCTATATAATTTCGAAGCTTAATGGTCTTTGAGCTATTATAATTACAATGATTCCTAGATTTAGCCTCTTATTTTTTAATTTACTTTGACGTTTTCTCTTGGTTGAATTTCTTTCAATTAACTTTGTATATAATTCTAAAGAGGTTGATGTTTCACTTGTCTATCTCTAATGAATCTCCTTGCTGAGAATTAAATCATGAACATCATCAAATTTCAATTTAATAGTTCTTGATGAACTATGCACAACTATAATTGTCATATGTTAATTTTTGATAGAGAACACATAAGTATCGATACACATACTTCATCATTGACTTCAATACCAAACAAACTTAAATTGGGTTGTGATTGTGTTGACTTCATTGAGTTGCTGGGTCACTGATGTGCTTTCTGTCAACTACAGATTGAAAAAACACCTCATCATGTGCACTTTTTTAGCTTCAATTAGTTTTTCATATATAATAGCAAGAGCCTTCGTAAGCCTTACTATGCTCTTCTCATTTTTTATATTGAAACTAAGTTGTTAAGATATCATATTTCAGATGAATTCAAGTGCTAGTATGTGCTCTTCTTTCTTCATAGACTATATCTTCTTCCTCAGAAGGGGTTGATATAGAATTTTCTAGTATATATATTTCGGATAGAATTTCATAGACTCTATCTTCTTCAGATTTCTAATAATTTTTTCATAGTATTTCATGAGAAATAGTACCATATAAATTGAAATCAGATTTCTTTAAGAATTATATAGGAGTAAAATAAAATCAAACATTAAAAAATTAATAAAATGATATATTTATTCAATCAAACTGAAATAAATATTTAAATCAAACTCAATTTTAATCAAACTAGTTAGATCGAATTAGTTTTACCTCTCTCATTCTCTTTGACATAGAATTTGTCAAATTTCATGGCTGAATATTTGAGACCTTGGAAGAAGTTGATGTTAAGAGACTGTGGAATATGGTGATGATGATGCGCCACTAGGTGAGCTCCATGTCAAGGCACCTGGTGCATTTTTCCAAGCATAGATATGATTAATCCAATGTCATTTCTATATTTAGCTTATTTTGCCAACTAGAGTCTCTGTTTGGTCAAAAATAATGACAGAGAGTGATCTCTTGTTTTTTTTTGTTACATCTAACCACTTCTTCGGACAAATCACTTTCCAAAATGTAACAATAAAAGTAAGGTGTCTATCATCAATAAATTTCATACATATATATATATATATATGTTGTTATATTTATACATATTTATGTTTATGTATACTATTATTATAGTTATAGATATAGTAAAATATATTAATATAATAAATTTAAATTATATCACACATGCATATTGATGTATTGTTATGTTTAAATACACTTAATGATTTGATGAACTTAAATGTATAAAGATTTATACATTTATATATAATTATATATAAATGTATTTAACAATATGGATGTCAACATATTACTATATATATGTATTAATCTACATAAATACCTATACATAGCCATATGACTAAATATATATAATTACATGAAAAACTAAATATAACTACATCTACAACATGTATAACTACATGCTTCACAAACCTAATATCCACTCATATTATTCATCTCATTCATATATATATATTTTTGATATTGTATAAATATTTAGTATTTTTCCATAAATATTTGGAACTTAAATTTAATTTTTTCAACTTTAAATGTATTTTTATATGTTTGTATTAATCACTATGATTTAATATGTTTAGGATATGTATTTTTGTTTCACATAATATCATTTAACTAAAATTGATTTTTAATAAAATGTTTATTTTTTAAAATTCATGTTGTAAATTTCAAAACAAATAGCAATATGTTAGTGTACTAAATATTATAACAAATTTCTAAGATATATATGTGATGTAGTTTCAATTTACCAAGATAAAACTTTAAAAATAAAATTTATTTACAAAATAAAATTTGCACCTCATAATATGCAATATGTTATATTTATTATACATAAACAATATTTAAAATGTATCTATTAATTACAAATAAAAACATTGACATGTATTCAATTTTAAAAAAAAATTTAAAAATCATTATTTAAAAAAACAAATTCATATATTTATATGGTCATATATATATTTTGAATAAAATAAAAAAATAATAACTTGTAGAAAAATTTACTCATGTATTTATATGGTAATTTGTTTTGTTTGAACATAATTAAAGAAATACTTGATTTTTTACAAAAGATTAAATGCATGTATTTATATGCACTACATCATAATTGCTTGAAATTTAAAGTTTCTAAATATTTATTATTAATAATATATAATAGGTAGAAATTTATCATAGACATTAATATTTTAATAAAAAAATTTTATAATAAAACAATAACAATATTATCTTTTTATGACCAATATTTTAATTTTTAACATAATTTACAAATAAGCCATTTTCATTAATTTATATAAATATAATGATAGTAATTTTACTATAAATATTAAAAAAACAACTATTTGAATAAAATAGAAGGTTATATATTTAATTCATAATTTTATTTTACGCATTAATATGCTTCACACACACACACCCATGTGCACACACACACACACAAATTATTTTAAATATAAAGAATTTAAAATATTTTATAAATTGTGAACAATATATAATATTTTATTTTAATTAAATTTTCAAAATCATAAAATTTTAAATACATTCACACACACACACACACACACACACACACATATTTATAATAGTTTCATTTGTAACATTAAAACACATTGCATATATTGGTATATGTGTGTGTTAGTGTGGGTATTAAGTAGTATATGCATGCATACAAGTATATACACTCTACTTTGAAAATGTCGATACATGTGTGAATATATATCAAAGTACAAAAATGTGTATTGTGATATATAATGTATAGTACTGTATATGGATGTATAAGTGTGTGTGTGTGTGTAGGTCAGTGTATATGCACATATATATTTATGCATATATATGTAAATATCAACATTATTTTTGAGAAAAAAAATACTTAAGCACATTATTATTATCATTTCTACAAATTCATGAGAGCACGAGCAAAGAGTGACATTATTGGAAGATACTACTAATCTCGTAACTATAACACTTTGCCTCATAATTTGATTTGAATACTACTTGTAATGATAAGGTTCATTCAATACTACATACCATAGAGTTACATTTTCATTCAATACTATAATTTTTTCAAATAAAAAAATCTATCTAATATCTTCTTCAACAACTCTTCATCTTCTTTTCTAGTCTTGATAAGCTATTTTTAATTTTGATTATATGTACATTTCTTATCTAATATCTCTAGTTCAAACTATTGTAATAATAAAATCTATCAAATCAATCTAGGCCTAATATCTTTATTTTCTATGATATTTTGATTATAGAATATTTAGTATATACTATGACTGGTTCCCAGTAAATATGTTATTAACTTGCCAAAAGAAACGATTGTTTATACAAGTTCTTTCTCTATAGTGGTGTAATTCAATTAGGCATCTCAGAGTGTGTTGTTATCATAGTATATGATAACTATTTATAAATATTTGTATAACTATATAAAACTTTTCATAGTTATATTTAACTATATTTGCAACTATGTAACCTAGTTTTATAACTATTTAATAACTAAATATAATTATTTTTTTAACTTTATAAAATTTTATCACTATATGAGGAATTCTATATAACTATATTTTTAACAAAATATATCATATGTATAATGATATATAACTATATATAATTGTAGTTTACTAATGTATAACTATAAAAATGTTATATATAACAATATCTTTAACTATTTACATATTTATAACTATATGTATATAACTATATATAAATATTTATATAACTAAGTAACACTCTATATAATTAAATATAAATATATTTGTATCTATGTATACATATATGTATTCATATAATTAAATCTATATATTTAATTATATCTTTGTATATATTTATATATAACTACTTATAACTACTGGTATGAGTATATCTATATATAATTATATGTTTACCTTTATATAACTCTTTTTTTAATTATGTATACTAGAGGTATAAGAACATATAGTGGTTGACCTCCCTCTCTTGTGACCATCTCTCGAGGACCATTGATTCTATTTCTTTCTCTCTTCAGATCTCTTTACTGCCATATGCCAAAGGATTTGAGATTTAGTGGAAGAAATGGGATTTATGTTCACAAAGCTGTTTAGCAGGCTGTTTGCCAACAAGTAGATGAGAATTTTGATGTTAGGTCTTGATGTTGGTGGAAAGACAACCATTCTGTATAAGTTGAAGTTTGGTGAAATTATCACCACAATTCCTACTATTGTCTTTAATGTAGAGACTGTTGAATATAAAAAACATTAATTTCACTGTGTGGGATGTTGGGGGTCAAGACAAGTTTTGCCCGTTCTGGAGGGATTATTTCCAAAATACCCAAGGTCTCATATTTGTGGTGGATAGCAATGACAGAGATGAGTTGCATAGGATGCTAAATGAGGAAAAGCTTCGAGATGCAGTTTTGCTGGTGTTTTCCAATAAGCAAGATCTTCCCAATGAGATGAATGCAGCTGAAATTCCTGACAAGCTAGGACTTCACTCTCTTCTCCAATACCATAGCCACATTCAGAGCACCTATGCTACCTCTGGCGAGGGCCTCTACGGGGGTCTTGATTGGCTTTCCAATTACATTGCCAGCAAATCATAAACAATTTAAGCAGGATGAGGCAAACTTTGTTGACATATCTGGATGTGGATCTAATCTTTGCCTATTTTGCTTGAGTTTTGTTGTGTTATGTCAATGAAATCATCTGTTTTCAGGGGGATTCAAATATTTATATTTATATATTGCATGCCTGAAATAAAAGACCGCATTTACTTTGTTCAGATCTGTTGTAAGCCGAATTTGTTTGTTTTCTATTTTCTGTTTTGTCTTTTTGCCATTGGATCCCAAGGGTGTAAGAACAAATAAATGTCTTTGATTATATGTATTACTATAGAAGCTTTATACATAATTATATTTAAATATATAATTTACAAATTATATTTAATATACATTTGTATATATTAGTATTCAAAAATATATTTTACTATATCTATACCTATACCTAACTATATGTATAGATATATAAATTTATATAAATAAATAAATATAGCTACATATATAAATATAAGTATAACTATATGTGTAACTATATGTGTAACTATATGTGTAACTATATGTGTAACTATATGTATAATCACATGTAATTATATTTATAATTACATGTATAATAACATACAACAATATGTAAGCACAAAGCATGAGAGTGTTCGTTGATTCTGCTCATATATGGTATAATACAAATAAGGGCCGTACTCTTACTTAATCTCAGCCCTTGGGCCTCAGGCTCAAATATGAACTTATGTATGACAAAAGATGTAATAATTGATAAGTTTATACAGTTGAAATTTTATTTTCTTTTATATAATTTTTCATTCTAACACTACACTCTCTAAGTGTCTCTCTCTCACTCTCTAATTCTTTCTGTCACTCTATTCCTCTTTTTCATTAATTGTCACCCTATCTCTCGTGTTATTTTCTTTCTAGCTCTCTTTTCTTGCTTGTTCTCTCTATCTCTCTTTCTCCCCCTTTCTCTCCATTTCTCTTCCTTTTTCTTTCTCTCCCTCTCTATCTCTCTCCCTCTCTTTCCCTTTCACCATTTCTCTCCTCCTCTCACTCCCTCCTTCTCTCACTCTCCTCTCTCTCTCTCTTTTTACCCGTCTCCCCATTTCTCTTCCCCTCTCTTTCCCCACCTTCTCTCTCTCTTTCTCTCTCCCCCCCTCTCCCTCTCCCCCATCAAACGTTAAATGTCATTTTGTTTGCTTTCCTTTCTTGTGCATTATCGTATTTTGATCCCTTTATCTAGTATTACTGTGATATCTATTAATCTTTAATGTGCTAAAAATGGCTTTATCTATTCATCTAAATTCTACAAACGCATTGCCTTGATATTCATGATATTTAATTTTTAAATATTCATATGTAAGTAATTTTATTTAATTATTAGTATATTTTGAAGTAATAGAATGTTTAATTCAAAATAATGATTGAGCATTATTTTTTGAAAATAAAACAGGGCAAAATGAGTTCAGATCATCAGTGGATGTACAAAAGATTTATTAATGGATTTTTGAATAAAGATTCTTTTAGTGGGCTTAAAACTTTCATCAATTATACATGTAGTCAATCAAGATGGATGAATGGAAAAAAATAAAGTGCACATGTAATCATCGTAAGTGTCAGAATATCCCTATTCATGATGCAAACACTATAAGATACTATTTGGAAAATTATGGCTTTGTGCCAAATTATTTTATTTGGATTTATCAAGGGAAAATAGAAAGGCTCTAAACATTGACAAAAATGAGGGCACTGAATTGTTTGCTTATGGTGAAGAATCATTAAACACATACCATTGAATGATCACGAAACCTGCTGGTGCTGACTTCAATACGGATTACATGGATGAATCACCTAATCTTGAAGCTCGGAAATTTTATGAAAATTTTAAAGCTGCAGATAAAAAGTTGTGGCCTGCTTGTAAAACACATTCACAATTGTTACTTGTGGCTCGACTTATGAGTATTAAGTCAGAAAATCATATGTCTGAGAAATTATTTGATCAGGTGATAGAACTGATAAATGAGATTGTTCTGGATAATAATTTGATCACTAACAACTTTTACAACACTAATAAGTTACTACGAGGAATGGGTCTACTAGTCAAAAAAATTGATTATTATTTAAATGGATGTATGTTATATTGGGGTGGTGATAGTGATTTAATTATCTATAAGTTTTTTGATCATCCTCGATTTAAGAAGGCATATCATGTTGTAGATACGTGACAAAAATTGAAGGTTGTATTTAAGAAGATATATTATTTTCTATTAATTCCTCGATTACAGAGACTATTAAATCAAATGCTACAGCAAATATTATGAGGTGGCATCCTGAGCATGAGGTTTAAGAAGGGGTAATGCGTGATCCATCAAATTCACTTGCTTGGAAGCATTTTAATTATATACATAAAGATTTTGCAACTAAAAGTCAAAATGTGAGATTGGGGTCTTTAAATTAATGGATTTCATCCATTTGGGCAATCTGGTCAATAGTCTTCAACATGTCAATTGATAGTGACACCTTATAACTTGCCTCAGTTATTGTGTATGAAGGAGCATTATATGTTTTTATCAATATTGGTTCCAAAGCCAAAAAATTCGTAAGACATGCTAGATGTTTTCTTACAGCATTTTATTGTAGAGTTAAATCATTTGTGTGATGTTTGCGTGGAAACATATGATATCTCAAAGAAGAAAAATTTCATTATGCGGGAAGCCCTTATGTGGATGGTAAGTGACTTTTCTACATGATCAGTGTTGTCTAGCTGGAGTACTATAGGATGAATCCCATGCCCATATTGCATGACAAATTCTGATGCATTTACCCTCAAATTTAGTGGTAAACAATCATGGTTTGATAACCATCATATGTTTTTACATAAGAATCATCCATTTTGAAGATATAGAACTGCATTTCAAAAAAATAAAACTGTGATGATAGTTGCACCAATAGTTCGTTCAAGAGATGATATTATAATGGAGATTCAGAGATTGGGTTTGAAGAAGGCAACTGAAAATGATGCTACTAGAAGTAATGGACCAATAGGCAAAATAATTGGCTGGAGGAAACGTAGTTTATTTTGGGACTTGCCCTATTGGAAGTCCAATTTAATTCATTATAACTTAGATGTAATGCATATAGAAAAGAGTATATTTGATAATGTTTTCAATACTATCCGTAATGTAAATAAAAAAACAAAAGACACTTTAAAATCAAGACAATAGTTCAATGATTACTCACACCGTCCTGAATTAAAACTGAATGAGGCAACATAAATATTTCCTAAAGCTTGCTACACACTTGATAAGAAGGCAAGACAAATATTGTGTGAATGGGTTAAAAATTTGAAATTCTCTGATGGATATGTGTCAAATATGGGTAGATGCATGGATTGAAGAATCTTAAGTTATTTGGAATGAAAAGTCATGATTGTCATGTATCTATACAGATATTAATACCAATTATATTCCGTGAATTACTTCCTCTGAGTGTTTGGAAGGTCCTTACAGAACTTAGTTTTTTTTTCAAACAACTAACTGCAACCACAATCAAAATAGATAACATGGTGAGGCTGGAGAATGATATTCCACTTATTATTTGTAAGCTTGAACGCATAATCCCACTAAGTTTTTTATGACTCAATTGAGCATTTGCTGGTCCATTTGGCATATGAAGCAAGAATTGCAAGGTCAGTGCAATATAAGTGGATGTATCCTTATGAAAGGTAAATACATATAATTTGCTGTGTTTTATTATCTTGTACATAAAGTAATATTGTAATTTAATATAATTGAAATCTAACAATATGGTTGTAGGTATCTTCGTAAGTTGAAATTGAATGTTAGATTCAAGGAAAAAGTTGAAGGTTCAATTTGCAAAGCATATTTAGTAGAAGAAGCATAATCATTTTGTTCTTATTATTTTGAGGCTCATGTCAATACAGATAATAGAAATGTTCCTTGGAATGATGAATGTCATGTGATGGTAGAAAATTATTCTATGAACATACTATCTATCTTCAAGTAATCTGGAAGACCATTTAGAAGAGCAATAAAAAGTTGTATGATAAATGAAGAGTACAAAACTACCTAGAGTTATGTTTTACTTAATTGTGAAGAGGTTGCACCATATATTGAGTATGTATACCCAAAATGATTGCAGGTTCAATCATAGTTTAATATTATCTTTAATAGGAATTATTAAAAATTGATATATATTTTTCTCTCTTTTTATATTTGTGCAATATTTATGTTGAGTTGTTAAAATATAGGTAACTAGCAATTTCTAGCAATGATGTCGATTATATGCTAGAAACTTAATTTGCGAATTGGTTCAAACATTATGTGAAAATTATTAAGTTTTAAATTTTTGAATTATTTAATTTATTAGTATCTTTTATTTGTTAATATCAATTTTTATATTTATGTCACAGATACTTGATCCTTCAAATTGAGATTCAAATATTTTCATTCAGAATCTAAGTAAATGCCCATTTAGATATGTGACAACCTATCATGGGTATTTTGTTAATGGATAAAAATTTCAGACAATCAGGCATGGTTCCTTTAAAATAACAATGAATAATAGTGTATGCATTAAAGGCACATGTTATAATGTAGATGAAATTGATTATTATGGTCAACTCAAAGAAGTTATTAAGATGGAGTATCCTGGACTCGAAAATAATAGGATTGTATTATTTAAGTGCGAGTGGTTTTATCCTGCACAAAATGTGGGCACAAAAATTTATTTGGATTAAAACTAGTGGATGTTAACCATAAACATAGATATAATCGATATGAGGCATTTATTATGGCAGTTCAAGCCGCTCAAGTATATTATTATACATATCCGAGTTTATTTTGTGATAAGAGTGATTGGTAGGTGATTTGCAAAATCAAAACTTGGTCAAATGTGAAATATCAACATTACAATAAAGAAGTACAGACTTAGATATTCCACTGACATTTCAGGAAGATGACATAAATAATATTGAGCCCGTGAATGTAGATGAAGATCCATAAAATTTATGTGACTCAAATGATGGAATAATAGAAATTAAAGATGATCAATTTCTATATGAAGATGAGTTCGAACTTCTATCGGAATCAGATGAAATATCAGAAGATCTATTGGAGGATGATAGTGATGCCGATAATTAAATTGTTATAATTTTATTATAATATTAAACTGTCAAAGACTTTTTATATTTTGTTGAAATCTATTGGTGTGTTTTATTCTAAAATGCATGTTTATTCATCATATCTCTATTGTTTGTTCTATGTTTTATTTTGTACAACAGATAGTGCCTAAACGACATGGTAGTGGAGGAGCTGGACATGGACATAGAAATGAACCAATTTCATCTAGCATGTTACATCATATTGCAGAATCAGTACCATCTCATAGACACCATACCCAAACTTGTATAAGTTTTTAAATCAAAACATAACTTTTTTTAATTTGACTAAATGGTTTAAATTTCTTATAGATATGATATCATATTGTTCCTCATACAAAGCTTGTATAAGTGATGTGATTTTTCACTAGACATTAAGTGTCGTGACTCAGACAGCTTTGTCGCACTAGAAAAATGGTGATCGGAGGAGCAAAGGGACAAAAAGCAACGTCAATGAATGAATATATTATACTTTCTGCATTATTGGTAGATACATTGATGAAAAAGATGTAATAAAATTTTATTTTTTTTTTCATTTCAATTATGTAAAATATTGAATTAGAATAAGTTATTAAATGATTTTATTTTTTATTTTTTATAAATTATTTATAGTTTTATTTTTTATTCAATTTGATATAAAAATATTAAATTATTAAAATATTTATTATAAAGATTTATAGTTTCATTTATTATAAATTAAAATCTGAAAATAGTATTGAAATTAAAATAGCAAGTGAAAAATCTCTTGCTAAATTAGCAAGGGAAAAATCCCTTGCTAAAATAGCTAGGAAAAATTCCCAAGCTAATTTAGCAAAAAAAATCTTTATTTTAGCAATGGATTTTTCCGTCGTTAACTTTATTTAGCTAGGGATTATTTCTACCGCTAAAATTTATTGACCAGCACTTTAGCTTCGAAAATATTTCGTCGTTATTTTTGTTTAGCGACGGAAAATCTAATTTAGCTTGCTAATTTAGCGAGAGAATTTATCTTTTTTATCCATCGCTAAATTTTTAGCTTGCGACAATTTTCCTCGCTAAATTTTAGCGACTAACACTTTAGATAGGGAACCAATCCCTCATTAATCCATCGCTTTATCCCATTTAGCATCGGAAAATACCTATTTAGCTAGGGAATTGCCCCTAGCTATATAGAATTTTTCTGGTAGTGATATAATTAAATATAACTATATTTGTATCTATGTATACATATATGTATTCATATAATTAAATCTATATATTTATTTATAACTTTGTATGTAAGTATGTATAACTACTTATTACTACTTGTATGAATATTTTTATATATAATTATTTGTTTAACTATATATAACTCTATTTTTAATTATTTATACTATAGGTATAATAACATATAGAGGTTCTCCTCCCTCTCTAGTAACCATCTCTTGAGGTCTATTTATTATGTTTCTTTCTCTCATTAGATCTCTTTACTGCCATATGGAAAAGGATGTGAGATTTAGTGGAAGAAATGAGATTTACGTTCACAAAGCTATTCAGCAGGCTGTTTGCGAACAAGGAGATGAGGATTTTGATGCTATGTCTTGATGCTGGTCGAAAGACAACCTTTCTGTAATAGTTAAAACTTGGTGAAATTTTTACCACAATTCCTATTATTGTATTCAATGTAGATACTTTTGAATACAAAAACATCAATTTCACTGTGTGGGATGTTGGGGGTCAAGACAAGATTCACACTTTATGGAGGGATTACTTCCAAAATACCCAAGGTCTCATATTTTTAGTGGACAACAATGAAAAAGATCAAGTTGTTGAAGCCAGAGATGAGTTGCATAGGATGCTAAATGAGGAAAAGCTTCGAGATGTAGTTTTTCTGGCGTTGGCCAATAAGCAAGATCTTTCCAATGCGATGAATGCAGCTGAAACTTCTGACAAGCTAGGACTTGATAGGCTTTCCAAATTACATTGCTAGTAAGTTATAAATAATTTTAGCAAGATGAGGCTAACTTTGTTGACATATCTGGATGTGGATCTAATCTTTGCCTATTTTGCTTGAGTTTTGTTCTGTTATATAGATGACATCATCTATTTCTAGGGGGATTCAAATTGTATTTATATTTATATATTGCATGCCTGAAATACAAGACTGCATTTACGTTGTTCAGATCTGTTATAAGCCAAATTTGTTTGTTTTCTGTTCTGTGTTTTTTTGCCATTAAATCCCAAAGGTATAAGAACTTATTACTATAAATAATTGTCTTTGACTATATGCATAACTATAAAATATTATATATATCTATATTAAAAAATATAATTAACAACCTATATTTAATATATATTTTTATATATTAGTATATAAAAATATATTTTACCATATATATACCTATAAATAACTATATGTATACATATATAAAATTATATAAAAAAATATATACCTACATGTATAAATATAAGTATAACTATATGTGTAACTATATGTATAACCACATGTAACTATATTTATAATTACATATATAACAACATACAAAATTATGTTTAACTATATGTGTATAACTATATATAAATATTTGTATAATTATATATAAATATTTTTATAACTATATAACAATCTATATAATTATATATAACTATATTTAATTATATAAATCTATATATTTGTGTAAATATATGTTTAACTATGTATATATTTATATAAATCTATATATGTAATTATATTTTTATATATTTATGTATAACTATTTGTATGAATATATTTATATATAATGTTTAACTATATAAAAATACTTATAGCTATATATACTATATGTATAATAACATATAACTATAAATAATTGTATCTTAATATATGTATACTATAAAAGCTTTATATATAACTATATTTAAGTATATAATTTACAACTTATATTTAATATACATTTGTATATATTAGTAAATAAAAATGTATTTTACTTTATATATACCTATACATAACTATATGTATAAATATATAAAATTATATGAATAAATATGTTTACCTACATGTATAAATATAAGTATAACTATATGTGTAACTATATGTATAACCACATTAACTATATTTATAATTACATGTATAACAACATACAACATTATGTTTAACTACAAGTGTATAACTATATATAAATATTTGTAAAACTAAATAAAACTTTATATAATTAAATAAAACTATATTTTTAACTATTTATTCATATATGTATACGTATATTTAAATCTATATTTTTGTTTATAACTTTGTTTATTTTTTTATAACTAAATATAACTACTCGTATGAATATATATAACTAAATGCTTAACGATATATAATTTTTATAACTATACATATTATATGTATAATAACATATAACTATAAATAATTCTATCTTACTATATGTATAACTATAAAATATTTATACATAACTATATTTAAATATATAATTAACAACATATATTTAATATACATTTTTATATATTAGTATAAAAAATGTAGTTTAGTATATCGATACCTATACATAACTATATGTATAAATATATGAAATTATATGACAAAATGTATATACATACATGTATAAATGTAAGTTTAACTATACGCGTAACTATATATATAACCACATGTAACTATATTTATAATTATATGTATAAAAACATACAATATAATGTTTAACTATATGTATATAACTATATATAAATATTTGTATAACTTTAAAAAACTTTATATAAATAAATATAATTTTATTTTTAATTATGTATACATATATGCAAATCTATATAATTGTTTATAACTATGTATACATTTATGTATATCTACTTATAACTACTTGTATGCATATATCTATATATAACTATATGTTTAACTATATGTAACTTTTTATAACTACATTTACTATATGTATACTAACACATAATTATATATCGGATAATACCAATTTTTGTACTAACTTGAAATTAAATGACAAAAATATAATATCAATAATATGTAAGCACATAGCATAAGAATGTCCGTTGGCCACGCTCATATAAGGTATAAAACAAATAAAAGTCATACTCTTACCTAATCCCAACCCTTGGGTCTTTGGCTCATATATGAACTTATGTATGATAAAAGATGTAATATTTAATAGGTTTATACTGAAAAAATTTTGTTTTCTTTTATGTAATTCCTCATTCTAACACTACATTCTTTGTGTGTCTCTCTCTCTCTTTAATTCTTTTTGTGTAACTCTCTTCCTCTTTTTTTTTCTATGTAACATTCTCTCTATTGTTATTTTCTTTCACTCTCATTTCTTCATTGTTCTCTCTCTCTCTATCTCTCCCCCTCTCTCTCACTCTCTCCCTCTTTCCCTCTCTTCCTTTTGCCATTTCTCTCCCCCTGTCTCCCCCCTTTCCTCTCTCTCTCTCTCTCTCTCTCTCTATCCCTCCCTCTCTCCCCTCTCTCTCTCTCTCTCTCTCTCTCCCTCTCCCCTTTCTCTCCCTCCCTCCCTCTCTCTCTCTCTCTCTCTCTCCCTCTCCCCTTTCTCTATCTCTATCCCCATCTCTCCATTTCTCTGCCTCTCTCTCCCTCCCCACCTTCTCTCTCTCTCTTTCTCTCTCCCTCTCCCCCTTCAATCTTTAAATGTCTTTCATTTTTTGATGTCCTTTCTTGTTCATTATCATTTTTGCTCCCTTTATCTAGTATTACCATGAATCTATAAATCTTTATCATGCTAAAAATTGAACCTGTGCATGTAGATGAAGATATAAAAAATTTATGTGACTCATTGTGGCATAATAGAAATTGAAGATGATCAATTTCTATCTGAAGATGAGTTCAAACTTCTATCGGAATCAGACGAAATATCAGAAGATCTATTAGAGGATGACAGTGATGCCGATAATTAAACTGTTATAATTTTATTATAATATTAAACTATAAAAGACTTTCTATATTTTGTGAAATCTATCGGTGTGTTTTATTCTAAAATACATGCTTATTCATCATATCACTATTATTTGTTCTATGTTTTATTTTGTATAGGAGATAGTGCCTAAAGGAAGTAGACGTGGTAGAGGTGGACGTGGACGTAGAAATGAGCCAAATTCATCTAGTATGTTATATAATGTTTCAAAATTTGTACCATCTCAAACCCACTATATCTAGACTTCAACATCACAATCACCATCTTCATTTCTATCACCATCACCAATATTGAGACCTCTACTATCACCTTTATCAGATTTAAACCCACCACCCATAATGCTTCCTGCACACACTTTTGATCCATCCCTATCTTCTACACCATATTTTACACTGATAGTTCCCCAATTTATAAAACCAATGGCATCATCAAATATTGTGCCTTCCTCTACAGTCAGTGAAATGTTAGTAATTGAGATTGTGGATCAGAGTTATAAGAAATATGTAAATATGACTTGAAAAAAATTTTTGATGTTACTATAGCAGTTTTTTTATATTGTTATGATTTACTTGTTTTCAATGTTATTTATTTATTTGTATAGTTTTATTCCACCACACAAGTGTTCGATATAATTACAAAGTCTTTGAAAAAATGGTTGATTTTAAAGCATTCTCCTGGAAGAAAGTTTCTGAATCGACAAAAGAGTCATATTTTAATTACTTTCAGGTAAAAATAACAAAACAAAAGCATTGAAAAATAATTATTTAATTACTTAACTATTATGTTGGCTATTATTCAAGCAGTAAATAATTATGTTATTATTAAAAAAAATTCTTTTGTGATTTTTCTATATAAAGAATCAGTGCACATGGGCACTCAAATTTGATGGAAGGATAAAGTCATTATGGGAGATCAAAGCTGCTCAACAGTATTCTAATTTTGTCAATAAATTGAAGAATATGAAAGAAATGCCTGATTTTATATCTGAGGATGACTGGCCTGAGTAGCTTAAGTATTGGGAGGAGCCAGATGTGAGGAAAAAATTAGATATTACTAGCAAAATTTGATGAAGTGGAGTAGCTGGACTAGGTATTAAGAATCTATCGAAAAATAGGAGGGTAAAAGTCGAGCATTGAGCACGCTTGAGATTTAGTACAATTTTAAAAATTTAAACATTTATATATTTAGTGGTTGTCCTAATAGTCCAATAAATCAAATCATTACATGGTTTTATTAATTTTGTTAAATTTTTTGATCATTGTTTTTTAATGACTTAATAAATTCATATTCTAGGCAGGAGAATTGGGTCATGATCCCAAATTTTATGAGATTTTTAGGATTATGCATGTGAAGAAAGTGGATGGTCAGTTTGTTGACAACAAGTCTCAGATGATTGCTTTAAGAATCTGTTATATAAATAAAATTTTATAATGCTACAGTACATCTTGAAAGTTGTTTGGAATGCAAAATATTTATTTTATTTTATGTATATCTAAAATAGTATTTTTCTTTATTTTATCTCAGGAACTAATGGAGGAATGAGTGACAGCTGCTCATCAACAAGTTGAGGGTTCTTTGGAACTTCAACCATTTGATTATGATCCTATTTATTTGGAGACCATAAGATGTCATAAGAAGTAATGAGTGTACGTCATCGGCTCGAAGGGAGTGACATTTTGTTGTAGCAGTCAAGCTTCTATTTCATCTGTCTCAGCAATGGTGGATGAGGCGGTCAAACAACAAGCAATGGAAACAAATGAATATATTGTAGTTATGGAGAACGAAATGAAAAAGAAGGATGAGTAGATATCTCATTTGAATGAAGAAATATATGAAATTAAAGAACATAAGGATGAGTAGATGAATATATATCTACGTATATACTTAGTATATATCTACGTATATACTGAGTATATAAATACGTATATCCGAAGTATATACGTTTATATATACTGAGTATATTTGTACGTATATACTCAGTATATATTTTCGTATATATTGAATATATTTGTATGTATATACTAGGTATATACATATATATACTATAGTATATGCGTATGTATATACTCGGTATATACGTACTTTATACTATAGTATATGTACGTATATACTCGATATATACATACTTTTCTATTTTAGTATATACGTACATTATACTGAGTAAATACATAAGTGGGTACATATATTTATTTGTAGACATGTATATATTATCATACGTAAACACCCATTTACACATAGACACACTTTTGAATATATAATTGCTCAGGTAGATCTGGTCATCATCATCCATTGCTCACTGATGTAAATAATAAAAGCCCTGGATGTTAAACTTTTCCTAAAGTTGTGAAATGAAGATATTTCTAATCTAGGCCAGCAAGACACATAGAGGTTAGTCTTAAAAATTTTAGTAATTGTATTGATATGCAATTATCAAATGGTACAAAGCGAACGTATGAGTAAATAAGTTTTTTTGCTCTAGGTTCTGCAAGGATTGGTTCTAATTATACTAGGTCTTAGAATGATGATGATGATGATGATGCTCGTGTAGTGTCATGTAATTCTGGTCCAGGAAGAATATCAGGTCCTATTTTGGGAAAGGCTGCTCGCCTCCTTGTCAAAAACTCGCTCAATCTCAAGTTCATCAGTCGAGCATCATCGCTCGCCCTACATTTATTATCAGCAGTGGCGGTGGTGGCAATGGTGGTAGTAGTGATAGTGGGGCAGCGGTGGCAGTGGTAGTAGAGATGGCAGCGACAGGAGCAACATCACCAAATGTGGTATATACATATGTATATACTCTATATATACGTACATATAATATTGTAGTATTTTATGTACATATATATTGAGTATATATGTACTCAGTATATATGTACACATAATATTGCACTATATATATACATATACTACAATAATATATGTACGAGTGAAATGATAGTATATATGCACATATATACTGTAGTATTATATATTAATAAAAACATAGTTTTATTTAATTATTTTGATTTGATTGAGTAGTTTAAATTTCTTACAGATATAGTACAACATTATTCTCCATGCAAAGCTTGTATAAGTGAAGGGATTTTTCACTAGACATGACGCACCGTGACTCGGACAACATTGTTGCAATAGAAAGTTAGTGATCCGAGGAGTAGAGGAAGAGAAAGTAACATTAATACATGGATAGATTGTACTTTATGCACTGTCGGTAGATAAATTGATGAATAAGATGTAATAAAATTTTGTTATTTTTTTGTTTTAATTTTGTTTTTAGAATTAGCTATTAAATAATTTGTTATTTATAAATTATCATTTATAGTTTCTATTTAAATTGAATTTAATATAAAAATATTAAATTATTTAACTAAAAAATTTTTTAAAAAATTTAATTCTAAAAATAGTTATGAAATTAAAATAGCCAGGGAAACATCCCTATCTAATTTAGCAAAATTTCCCTAGTTAATTTAGCTAGTGAAAATTTCTTTGCTAAATTAGCTAGGGGAAATTCCATTGCTTAAATAGCAATGGAAAAATCCTTTGCTAAATTAGCTAGGTAATTTTCCCTAGCTAATTTAGCTAGGGATATCTTTATTTTAGCAAGAGATTTTTTCTGTTGATAAATTTATTTTGCCAGAGACTATTTTCGTAGCTAATATTTAGTGACGAGCACTTTAGTTAGGGAATGCTCTATCGTTATTTCTGTTTAGCGACGGAAACTCTCATTTAGCTTGCAAATTTTGCCAGGGAAATTATTATTTTTAGCTATGGATTTTTCGATTGCTAAATTATTTGTTAGGGGCACTTTTCCTATGTTAATTTTAGCGATGAGTACTTTATATTAGGAATGGTTCCCTCCTTAATCCATCGCTAATACTTATTTAGCGATGGAAAATACCCATTTAGCTAGGGAATTGTCCCTAGCTAAATGAGATTTTTCTTGTAGTATTCATAGAAAGATTATACTTTATGCACTATCATTAGATACATTGATGAAGATGAAGATATAATCAAATTTTGTTATGATTATACATTAACACTGAAACATATTGTATCAGAATAATATATTAACTGATTTTATTTTTTGTTAATTATAAATAATGGATAAAAGTTTATATTTTTATTAAATTTATTATAAACATTTAAAAATATGCAATTAATTTTTTCGCAAAAAAATAAAATTGTAAGCATAATTTTAAATGAAAATAATAAGGCATTGTTTCCTCACTAATTTAGCATGAGACATTTCCCTCACTAATTTTTTGATGGAATATTGTGAAGCTCTAAATTAGGATCAAAATTAGCAAGGAAAAAAATTAATTTAGCTAGGGAATTTTCGCTGACTAAAAATTTTTAGCTAGGGAATTTTTTCGTCATTAATTTTTAGTGACGAACACTTTAGCTTGAGAAAAGTTCCATCTATAATCCATCATTATTCCATTTTAGTGATGGAAAATGCCCATTTATCTAGGGATTTTTCCTTAGTTACCTGGGATAGATAAAGAGATAGAGAGATAGATAGATAAATAGTTAGAGAGATAGATATATACATAGACAAATAGATAGATAAATAGATAGATAGACAGATAGATAAACAGACATATAGAAAAGCAATTAGACACACACACACACACACACACATAGATATATAGAAAGATAGAGAGAAAAATAGATAAGTAGTGTTATCTGTTAAGTGTCAAGCAAGCAGTGTTTCCTTGAAGTCTATTTTATGTCTGTCTTGGATGGTGGTTGGGGTTTGTTTTCTCTCGGGATTTTGGGATCAGGTCCAAAGGGAAAGCAGAACAATCGCATGCGAGGAACAATATGAGTAAGGCGGGAGAAGTGCTTAAAAAGATTTTTAAAAAATAATGGCACAAGTTGAATTTTTAAGATGGGAAGCTCATAACCGGATTCAAAATCATACATTACGCATTAACTAATATATGATATAATCTTCGAAAATTAACTTAGGCTATTTTTTGCCTTGATGCTTGTTTTATTTCTCTTCTTAATGGGTGTAAAAGGGAAAATGGTAGAACCTAGCTTGTAAAAATGGTATTGCTCAGCCAAAAGAGAGGGTTATAATAAAATAAACGAACCTTAAAAAATAGATAGATAGAATATAGATAGACAGATAGAAAAATAGTTAAACAGATAGAGAGATAGATAGATAGATAGATAGATAGATAAATAGATAAATAGATAAATCGATAGATAGATAGACAAATAGATAAAGAGATAGATTGAGAGATAGACAGACAAAAATACCAACAAATAAATAGACATATATAATGATAGAAAGACAAATAGATAAATAGATAGAAAGTTAGACAGATAAACAAACATATAGATAAACATATAAATAGATATATAGATAAATAGATAAATAGATAAATAGATAAATAGATAAATAAATAGACAAATAGATATATAGAAAGACAAAATGATAAATAGCCAGATATAAATATAAATAGACAGAGATAGAGATATATATAGACAAATAAATAGTCAGATTGTTAGATAAATAGACAGATAGATTGAAAGATAGACAAATTGATAGATAGATAGATAAACATTTAGATAGAAAGAGATATAGATAGATAGATAGACATATAGATAGACAGATAGATTGAAAGAGAGACAAACTGATAAACATTTAGATAGACAGAGATATAAATAGATAGATAGACAGAGATATAAATAGATAGATAGACATATAGATAGACAGATAGATAGATAGAAAAACATGGAGACACATAGACATACATATAAACAGATGGATAGATAGATCTATAGACATATAGATAGACAAATAGATAGAAAGATAAATAGTTTGATAGACTAACAGATAGATAGTCATAAAGATTGTTAGATAGATAGATAAATAGATATAACGATAGATAAAATAAAATAAAGATTGATTGATTGATAGAAAAATTAATAGATAGATTGATAGATAGAATGTTAGATATGTTGATAGACAGATTTATAGACATGTTTATATATAGATTGATACACTGATTCAAAGATATATTGATAGATAGAATGATAGATAGATTAATAGATTAAAAGATAAGCAAATTATTAAACAGATTGATAGATTGAATGATAGACATATATAAAGAGAGATAGAAAAATAGACAGATTGATAGACTGGTAGATAGACATATAGATAGATATATGTAAATAGATAGATAGAAATATATATAGATAGATAGATAGATAGACAAACAGATAGATAGATAGATAGACAGATTGATAGATAGATACATAGATAAATAGATAGATTATTAGACATATAGATAGATAGATAGACAGATATATAGATAGATAGATAGATTAATAGAAAATTAGATAGACAGATAGATAGACATATAAATACAAAGATAGATATATAGATACACAAATAGATAGACAGTCAGATAGATAGATAGATAGTCAAAGAAAAAGATATATAGTTAGATAGATATATAGATAGATAGATAGATAGATAAACATGAAAATATATAGAAAAATATATAGGTAGATAGATACATAGATAGATAGATAGATAGGTAGATAAGCAAATAGATATATATACAGATAGACATATTAAAAAAACAAAGAAAGATAGTTAGATAGATAGATATACAGATAGATATGAAATTAGATAGATAGACAGACAGACAGATAGATAGACAAATAGATAGAAAGAAAGAAAGACAGATAGACAGATATGATAGATAGATGGTTAGAAAGATAGGTTGTTAGACAAATAGAAATACAATAGACATACATATAGACAAATTGATAAAAATATAGATATATATATAGATAGATAGATAGACACATAGTTAGAAAGAAAGAAAGATTGATAGATAGATTAATAGATAGATATATAGATAGATAGATAAACAAATCATATAGATACAAAGATATATAGATAGATAGATAGAAAAATAATAAGACAGATAGAAAAATAATAAGACAGATAGATAGGCATATAGATAGACAGATAGATATACATATATATTGAGAGATAGATTGACAAATAGATAAACAAATAGATAAAATGAAGATATATAGATAGATAGATATATATATATATAGATTGAAAGATAGATAAATAAATAGACATAGATAGACATATAGAAAGAAAGATAAATAGATAGATAAACAAATTAAAGAAATATAGATAGAAAGATAGACATATAAATATACATATAGATAGATAGATAGATACTTAGATGGATTGATATATAGATAGATAGATAGAAAGATACATAGACAAATAGATACACAAATAAAGAGAGATACATAGATTGACATATAAATAGAATGATTGATAGACAGATAGACAGCCAGATAAATAGATAGATAGATAGACAAATATATAGACAAATTGATAAAAGATAAATACACAAGTAGACAAACAGGTAGATAAAAAGATAGACAAATAGACAAATTGAGAGATACAGATAGATTGAAAAATAGATAGATAAGCAGATAAATAGATAGATAAGCAGATAAATAGATAAAAAGATAGATAGAAAGATTATTACATAGATATATAGACAACAGATAAAGACCAATTTATAGATTGATTATATAGTTTGATAGATTGATAAATATATGAACATATAGATAGATTTATAGATTATTATACATATTGATAGAAAAATAGATAGACAGATAGATAGACAAATAGTTATACATATTGATAGATAAATTGATAGATAGACAAATTACATGATAGATATATAGATAGTTAGATAGTTAAATAGATCGTAAGACACATATATAGACAAATAGATAGACAGATAGATAGACAATTAAATAGATATATAAATAGATAGAAATATAGTATACCTAGAGTAAGATGGATAGATAGTTGGATATATAGATAGATAAATAGAATATAGATAGATAGATAAACATATAGATAGATAATCAGATATACAGATATATAGGCAGATAGATAGACATATAGATAGACAAGTAGATATTTAGATAGATAGATAGATTGATAGTTAGATAGATTGATTGATTGATAGATAATAAATAATTACATAGATATATAAATGGACAGACATACAGAATGATAGATAGATATATAGATAGTTAGTCACAAAAACACAAAAAAATAGACATATTATAGACAGATGATACATAGATAGTTAGAAAGATAAGTAAACCGATAGATAGATAAATAGACAGATAGTAGATAAATAGATAGATTTATTGATTAACAATAGATATATAGATAGATAATTAGTTAGACATATATATAGACACAAACATAGATAAATCGATAGGACTCATAGATGGTAGGAATGATAAATAGATAGACTAATAGATAGGCAACTAATTAGACACATAGATAGACAAATAGATAGACAGTTAGTTAGACATATAGAAAATTGATTGAAAGACAAATTAAAGACAATTTAATAGATAGATTAATAGACATATTGAAAGATAGATTGATAGACATATTGAAAGGACAGATAAACAAACAATAGATAGAGAGAGTGATAGAAAGATAGATAGATAGACTAAGATAGATAGAGCAGACATATAGATAGTTAGATATGCAAATAAATAGACAAACAGATAAAAATAAAGATTTACAGATAGATAGATAAATAGACTGATAGATTGACAGATACAGATGGATAGACATATAGATAGACAGATAGATAGACAAATTTGATGATAGATATACGGACATATTGATATGCATATATACATATAAATACACAGAGAGATAATCATATAGATAGATAGAAAGATAGAAAGATAGATAGAAAGAGTGATAGAATGATAGATATAATGATAGATAGACTGATAGATTGACAAGAAAATAGAAAGATTACAATTATATATACATATAGATAGATAGATAGCTTTATGAGTATAGATAAATAGATAGTTAGATACAGACAGATAGATAGACATATAGATGGATGGAGATAGATAAAATAGATAGAGAGGATAGATAGACAGACATATAGATGGATAGATAGACATATAGATAGTGGATGGATAGATAGATAAATAGAGATATAGATGAATATAGATAGTCAAATAGACATATAGATAAATTAAATGATAGATTAATAGATAGATTAATATTTAGATATAGATAGATAGATAAACTGATAGACAGATTGATAGATAGATTGATAGACTGATTCAAAGATAGATAAATAGATATAGAATTGATAGAGTAATATAAAGAAAGTTAGATATAAAATGAAAAATAGATAGACAAATAGATATAAAGAAACAAATAGACAAATAGAAAGCTGACATATAAAAATAGATAGAAAGACAGATAAACAAATAGATAGGACAGATATATACACTGATAGATAGGCAGATAGATAGATCGACAAATATATTCTTACAGACATATAGATGAGAGACAAATAGATAGATAGATAGATAGACATTAGATAAGCAAATGGATAGATAGATAGATAAACTTGCTTATAAGAGATAGATAGATAGATGTATATATACACACACACACACAGATAGATAGATTGTTTTATAAATAGATAATAGACATATATTTATTTATAACTTTATATTTATGTAGAACTATTAGTATGAATATATCTATATAAAACTATATGTTTAACTATATAAAAATATTTTAGCTATATTACTATATGTATAAATAACATATAACTATAAATAATTATATCTTATTATATGTATAACTATAAAAGCTTTATACATAACTATATATAAATATGTAATTTGCAACTTATATT
>JAREIK010009527.1:0-19963 GCA_029783825.1 Sapria himalayana
CTGAGGGATGGATGGGTTATTTATTTATATATTATGGAAATGATTCTCCATCCTAATCCAAATGCATTAGTGGCTAATCAGAATGATGGGTGATATTTCCTTAAATAAAGATGGGTGATTTTTTTTTTTTTTAATTATTATTTTGGTCTTAAATCACTCATTTACATTTTTTTATATCATTTTTTTTCTCGATAAAATGATTTTTCACATAAATTTAAGTTTTTACTTTGTTTTTTGTGATTTTGTCGTCGGGACTTGCTGCGACACGTGCATGGTTATGTGGTCTTTATACGATAGTGGGCGATTCAAGACAACAAAACATATTCAATTTGACAAAAACATTAAATTATGGTCATCTATAAAACTGAAATCATAGATATTCTAATCATTATAAGATTATCAAATATATAAGTTTTGAACCGATTATTTATGTTATTAGCCTAATACTACGTCATCCTTAAGAGTTTTAGAGAATTTGATTCTATGCTTTTATTGAATGTATTGATAATTTGAATCAATAAAATTATTTCTCTTTTAAAAAAAAAATAGGCGTAGTCACTCCAAGGAACATCATCTTTCTTAGCTTTAAACCCAGAACAAACTTCAGATGGATGCATGCATAGTGGGGAAAATCTTATAAGTCCTAACTTCGCATGTTGTAAAACATAGACGATACGATGATGACCACAAATGAAGAAGCTAAGGAAAGCAAAACAAAGAAACTTATTCACAATGAAGAATCCAGGTTGTGATGAAACAAAGAGATTAACAGCTAGCACTAGCCTCGAAAACACTGATATATAAATATAAATCAAGCATAGTTAAGTGAAGGAACCAGAAGAAAAGAAAAAAAAAAGAAAATAAACGTAAAGTTAAATCAGATATATATAATTTTATTTATCACTTCAAAATAATTTTATTTATTTTAACTCATTAATATAAAAACTAAATAATTTAAGAATTTGTAAATTTTCAAGTAATTTTATTTATATTTGAATTTTTTTAATATTCTTCATTACATACCAAATATTAAAAACAATCATTTTTTTATTACTTTTTTTCTTTGCTTAGCACTTCCAAAGAATCAAATACAACATTTTTATTTTGATAGTGGTTTCCATTTCTTGGGTCGGTTCAAATTCCATACACAAGGGCATAGCTTGCAATAGTTGATCATAACTTTTATCATATGATTCACGCCCATACAACAACTTCACGTACTTGGACGGTAAATGAAAAAAAATCAATAATATTCAAGTTGATACATTAACACGTACTCTATAAATCTGTCAGAGTTTCTCCCCAATTGGCTTCTCAAAATTCCTTTGTCTTTGTTGTTGAAGTGATTTACTAATCTCCCACGTGCCCATGTGTCGATCTGTTCTTCGTAACCAGAATTTTCTCCACTGCTCATATCACATATATGACAAAAATGAATAAAAATTAATCAAAACAAGAAAAGAGTACAAGAATATTAAAATTATGGGCATATCAAAAGGTATTTGCTCACCTAATTTAATTTAAGGTCGTTGGTCGGTTTAATATCTTCCCCATCAAGACATATGCTGTGGGAGATGGGCAATGCAGTGCCAATCCTCTCCTGTTTGTGGTTTGCATCTTTTACTTAACTCAGGACAATCCTTGATCGCCAGAACCTGTAGTGCAGTGAGGCGATGCATCCCTTGTGGCAAAGCTGAAAGTGTAGGACAGTCTTTAATCTCAATTTCCTGGAGTGAAATGAGATTTTCCAATGACTTAGGCAATGCTTTGAAGTTATGACAACTTGCAATATAGTAAGTAGCGCAGGGTGGTAGCAGTTGGCCCGTGGATGAGCCAGTGGGGCAAAGCGTCTAATTTCGGTAAATTGACGATCACAAAGGAACGGAGTCTACTACTACTACCACTACTACTACTGGAGCCTTGAATGCCATTTTCTTCATCTCCACCCCCATCCATTAAATCAAGCCTTTCACAATCGTAAATTATCAGATTCTCTAATGCGGTCAAGTGTTTTACACTTGTTGATAATGATACCAGGCTTGGACAATCTGAAATAATTAATGTTCTAAGAGCATTGAGGTTTTGTATTCCTTCAAACATACTTTCCAGATTGTCACATTCGTCAATCCACAAAAAACGAAGAGAAATCAAGCATCCCATCCCGTTCTCTTTCCCTGGCAAAGTTCTCTGCTTTGTGGTTACCGACAAAAATCTTAGGCTGATCAAGTTCCCCATATCACATCGGCAATTCTTCAAGTTCCCCACATTCACCAAGTTTCAATGTCTGCAAATGGTACAACTTGCAGATGGAAGCTGGTAGTTTCTTGATCCTTTTATTCCTTGATAGGGTTAAATATCTCAAATGTTTCATCTTACCAATGGAGCTTGGCAACGCCTCAAAATCAGAGTCGCTTAAATCCAAAATCGGATGCATTTGAATCTTGAAGCGCAAGTACTCACAAATGACTTACCACCAGTTGCCCATCCATCTTTATAAGGAAACATAATGGTTCTGATCTTGTCTATTTTCTGAGCAAGTGTTAGAACTTCTTCTGGACCATGACAGGAAACATGGCGAACCTCGCTGGAGTGGAGTTTTTTTGCATCATTTGGAGTGTAGTGATCAAATTGTGCCACTGATTGTGCAAGATCATGCACCAGATCATGCATTTTAAAAGTAACCATAAATTTAATGATCTTCGACATCTTGAAAGAAAGATCTTGAGCACAATTCAGTGACATATTCATTACCGATATCTTCCAAGTCCTCGTTTCGGCCGGATGGCTGAATGAGGCCGTGTGCCAACCAAAATTGGATCAACTCATAGTTGCTAGAACTCATAATCTTTTGGAAACAATGAACAAAAGACAAAACATTGTTTTAAGCAAGCCGGAAGTTCATCATAGCTGAGTTTCAATACAGGCAGAATTCTATCTTCTTTAGATTTCCATATCTCATTGTCTCTCATAGATGCCCAAACATGTTCATCTACCTTTCCGAAAAGGAAGCAGCCTAAAGCTCTCACTGCAAGAGGAACCCCTCCGCATTTCTTGACAATCTCATCCCCAAGTTTTACAAGGTTCGAGTAATGCTTACCTTCCCCATCTGTAAACGCGCATTTTACAAACAAAGACAAACAATCCTGATGGGAAAGACCTTTTAATTCTTGTGGGGGAAGAGTACCCATGACGGAGGCCACTGACATTTTGCGGGTAGTCACCACGATTTTACTGCCATCTGCACCACCCACGAGCAGCTCTTTTAATTTGAGCCATTTCTCTCTGTCATCATTCCAAACATCATCTAGTACAAGCTGTTGGGTTTTGGGCTCCCTTCCTATGTGGAGTAAAAGCCCAACATTGTGAGGGCCCACTTGTCTCACTTATTTAAGTGGAGAGGGGTCAGATTAGGGCACAAGAGAGTGTGCTCATTTTGTGAGAAATATAGCAGCAAAAGAGAGAGGAGGAGAAAAAAAAAGGCTATGTGATTTTCGCACATCCACCAGGCATCGTTTTTCAGATTACAACTGCAGATTCGTTCACCGTTGGATCGGGCTGATTTTTGGACAGCAGGTTCGGAAAACGTGATACTTCATTCTGTACGGTTGGATCGTCGATACGATATCTGAGCAGGGAGATAAGTGCTTCGCAGTTTATATTCTGCTTTTGGGGTCTTTCTTTTTTCTTCTTATTTTGCATTGGAAGCATTGGTGTTTGATTCTAGATTGTTGGCTATAGCACGTTTTTGGTGCACTTATTGGAAACTCTCTTGTACCTCTATTGATCATAGTGGAGCTATTTCTTTGGTCTGGACGACCCGTGGTTTTTACCCTTACTTTAAGGGGTTTTCCACGTTAAACAAATTGTGTCTCTTGTGTGCTATTGATTTCTGTTTTTGCGCTATATTTTTATTGGTCCTCCTCATAAGTTCTTGCAAGTAAAGGGGAATTTAATTGTGCTACCTTTTTGCTCTGTTATTCAGTTTGTTATTGTGTTGGCCGGTTTTCCCCTATCAGAGTGGTATCAGAGCCAAGTTGTTAGTGGTTGTTTTCTACTTGCTTGAAAGATGGAGGCACATATGAAAATGGTATCTTTGAATGGAGCAAACTATCACTATTGGAAGGGTAAGATGAAGGACTTGCTATTTGTGAAGAATATGCATATTCCTGTCTTTGGCGCACAGAAGCCGGAGTCCATGTCTGATGAAGAGTGGGGTTTTGAGCATGAGCGCGTATGCGGTTTTATCAGGCACTTTGTAGATGAACCCATTTATAATCTTATTGCTCATGAGACACATGCAAGAACTATGTGGCAAACACTTGAGTCCTTGTATGCTTCTAAATCAGGGAGCAACAAATTGTACTTGTTGAAGAATTTTGTTGAATTGAAGTACAAGGATAGGAACTCCATTTACTGAGCACTTGAGTGAATTTCAAGGGCGTTGTGATCAGTTGTCAGCTGCAGGTATCAAGTTTGATGATGATGTGTTGGGACTATTTCTATTAATAACTCTACCTGATTCGTGGGAGACATTTCGAGTTTCCATGATTAGTGCTGCCCCCAATGGCATTGTTCCCTTGCAAATGGCAAAGACCAGTGCTCTTAATGAAGAGATGAGAAGGAAGGCGCAAGGTATTTCTACTCATTCAGAGGTGCTTGTTACTGAAAAGAGGGGGAGAAGCCAAAAGGAGTTGAAAGGTGGTAGAGACAAGAGCAGGAGCAAGTCCAGATCTCGGTACAAGAATATTGAGTGCCATTATTGTCACAAAATAGGGCACATCCAAAGGAACTGTTTTCTATGGAAGAAAGAGAGTAAAGACAAAAGGGGTAAGCAGAAAGAGAAGGATCATGATGATCGTGATTGTGTGACTACTGCTACCAGTGATGATCTTGTTATTCTCCATGACCCTAATTCACTTAATTTTGTATCTGATGAGAGCATGTGGTTAATTGATAGTGGTGCTACACTGCATGTTACACCCAGGAAGGAGTTCTTCACATCTTACACTCCAGGTGATTTTGGAGTTTTGAAGATGGGTAATGATGGCGTGTCCAAGGTTATTGGGGTTGGTGATGTCTGTTTGCAAACCAACATGGGAATACAGTTGCTACTAAGAGGAGTCAAACATGCTCCAGATGTCCGCTTTAATTTGATCTCTGTGCAGGTACTTGATGATGCTGGTTATGATAACCACTTTAGTTCTGGAAAGTGGAAACTCACAAAAGGTAACTTAGTTGTGGCAAAAGGGCAGAAGAGTTCAAAGTTGTATTGGACAAAAGCTTTGGTTGCTAGTGACAGTGTGAATGCTATGGATATAGAGGCTTCTTTGTGGCACCGAAGACTTAGTCATATCAGTGAGAAGGGGTTGAATTGTCTAGCAAAGAAGGACATGCTTCCGGGTTTGAAGAATGTAGATTTGGAGAAATGTTCTCATTGCATGATTGGTAAGCAAACCAGAGTATCCTTCAAGAAGCATCCTCCCTCGAGAAAATCTGACTTGCTTGAATTGGTGCATTCAGATGTTTGTGGCCCTTTGAAGGTGAAATCCTTTAGTGGTGCACTTTATTTTGTTACATTTATTGATGATTATTCCAGAAAACTTTGGGTCTATGCTTTGAAGTCAAAAGACCAAGTGTTGGAAAAGTTCAAAGAGTTTCATGCCTCAGTTGAGAGGCAGTCGGGCAAGAAGCTGAAATGCATCCGTACTGACAATGGTGGTGAGTATTGTGGACCTTTTGATATCTACTGTAAGCAGCATGGCATCGCACATGAGAAGACTCCTCCTAAAACTCCTCAGCTGAATGGTTTGGCAGAGAGGATGAATAGGACATTGATTGAGAGAGTGAGGTGTATGCTCTCTGAAGCTAAGTTACCCAAGCACTTCTGGGGTGAGGCACTGTACACAGCGGTGCACGTGATCAATCTTAGTCCTGCTGTTGCTTTGAATAGTGAGGTGCCAAACAAAATTTGGTTTGGCAAGAATGTGAAGTATGATCACTTAAGGGTTTTTGGCTGCAAGAGTTTTGTGCATATTCCAAAGGATGAAAGATCCAAGTTGGATGCAAAGTCAAGGCAGTGCATATTCATTGGCTATGGTGAGGATGAATTTGGTTACAGGTTCTATGATCCTATTGAGAAGAAGCTTGTTAGAAGCCGTGATGTGAAATTCATGGAAGATCAAACCATTGAAGACATTGATAAGATGGAGAAGTCTACACCTAAGGAAGACAATGGTGTGGCTGATTTTGAACCTATTCAGCCGCCTATTCAGAATCTGAATACTGATGCTCAGAATGATGTTGGTGATCAGCAACCTGCATATGAAGTAGATGTTCCTGTTGATGATGATGAAGAGGAGCATGACATGTCACAAGATGAAAATCTGAGTGATGTTACCGAACCACCTCAAGTTCAACTCAGGAGGTCCAACAGGGAGAGACAACCTTCTAAGAGGTATTCTCCTGATGAGTATGTGATTCTAACAGATGATGAAGAACCTGAGTGCTTTACAGAGGCCATGGAGAGTGAAGAAAAGAAAAAGTGGTTGGATGCAATGAAGGATGAGATGAAATCCTTACATGATAATCACACTTTTGATTTAGTGAAGTTGCCTAAAGGTAAGAGGGCCTTGGATAACAGGTGGATCTATAGGGTGAAGCATGAAAGTAACACTATGTCTCCGAGGTATAAAGCCAGATTAGTGGTGAAGGGCTTTAGTCAAAGGAAGGGTGTTGATTTTAATGAGATTTTCTCTCCTGTGGTAAAAATGTCATCCATTAGAACTGTGTTGAGTTTGGCTGCTACTCTTGATTTGGAGGTAGAGCAAATGGATGTGAAAACCTGCTTTTCTTCATGGTGATTTGGAAGAAGAGATCTATATGAAGCAACCTGATGGGTTTCATGTTGAAGGGAAAGAAGACTATGTGTGTAGGCTTAGAAAGAGCCTATATGGTTTGAAGCAGGCTCCGAGGCAGTGGTACAAGAAGTTTGAGTCTATTATGTGTGAGCAAGGCTACATGAAGACTACTTCTGACCATTGTGTCTTTGTCAGAAAGTTTTCTAATGATGACTTCATTATCCTGTTATTATATGTTGATGACATGCTTATTGTTGGGAAAAATGTTTCCATGATTGACAGGTTAAAGGAGCAATTGGGAAAGTCATTTGCTATGAAGGACATGGGAGCTGCTAAACAGATTCTTGGTATAAGAATCATCCGTGACAGAAAGGAGAAAAAGTTGTGGCTGTCACAAGAACACTACATTAAAAGAGTATTGCAGAGATTCCACATGGAAAAGGCCAAGGTGGTAAGCACTCCTCTTGCTACTCATTTTAAGCTGAGTTCTAAACAAAGTCCATCAAATGAAGATGAGAAATTATATATGCAACGGGTTCCTTATGCATCTGCGGTGGGAAGTTTGATGTATGCAATGGTGTGCACAAGACCAGATATAGCACATGCTGTTGGTATGGTCAGTAGATTTTTGTCAAACCCAGGTAGAGAGCATTGGAATGCTGTAAAATGGATTTTTAGGTATCTTCGAGGTACTGTTAATATGATGCTTTGTTTTGGTAATGATAAGCCTACTATGGTGGGATACTCAGACTCAGATATGGCTGGAGACATTGATTCCAGGAAGTCCACTTCGGGCTATATGATTAAATTTGCAGGGGGAGCTGTGACTTGGCAGTCTAGGTTGCAGAGGTGTGTAGCTTTGTCTACTACAGAGGCAGAATTTATTGCCATTACCGAAGCATGCAAGGAGTTGCTATGGGTGAAGAAATTCTTGCAGGAGCTTGGTGTTGTTCAAGATAAATATCTACTATTTGTGGATAGTCAGAGTGCTATTTATCTTGGTAAGAACTCAACCTTTCATTCAAGGTCTAAGCACATTGACATGAGGTATCATTGGATACGGGATGCTTTGGATGCTAAGTTGTTGGAGCTGGCTAAAATTCATACTGATGATAATGGTGCTGATATGATGACTAAGGCATTACCAAGAGGGAAGTTTGAAGTTTGTTGTGAGATCGCCGGTTTGGCGGTCATCTCCACATAGTTGTGAGGGGGAGATTTGTTGGGTTTTGGGCTCCCTTCCTATGTGGAGTAAAAGCCCAACATTGTGAGGGCCCACTTGTCTCACTTATTTAAGTGGAGAGGGGTCAGATTAGGGCACAAGAGAGTGTGCTCATTTTGTGAGAAATATAGCAGCAAAAGAGAGAGGAGGAAAAGAAAAAGCTATGTGATTTTCGCACATCCACCAGGCATCGTTTTTCAGATTACAACTGCAGATTCGTTCACCGTTGGATCGGGCTGATTTTTGGACAGCAGGTTCGGAAAACGTGATACTTCATTCTGTACGGTTGGATCGTCGATACGATATCTGAGCAGGGAGATAAGTGCTTCGCAGTTTATATTCTGCTTTTGGGGTCTTTCTTTTTTCTTCTTATTTTGCATTGGAAGCATTGGTGTTTGATTCTAGATTGTTGGCTATAGCACGTTTTTGGTGCACTTATTGGAAACTCTCTTGTACCTCTATTGATCATAGTGGAGCTATTTCTTTGGTCTGGACGACCCGTGGTTTTTACCCTTACTTTAAGGGGTTTTCCACGTTAAACAAATTGTGTCTCTTGTGTGCTATTGATTTCTGTTTTTGCGCTATATTTTTATTGGTCCTCCTCATAAGTTCTTGCAAGTAAAGGGGAATTTAATTGTGCTACCTTTTGCTCTGTTATTCAGTTTGTTATTGTGTTGGCCGGTTTTCCCCTATCAGGTTTTCATGCCAGCTTTACTTGTCTTCCAACAATTAACCTGATTGATCCTTCTGGATTTCTAATGCCAACTATCTGCGCACACCTCCTGCTAATCTCTAAAGACAATATAGGGATTGCTACCGCTCTACCAACAATACTTGACCGTTTGCCAAATGTTAGGGCATTAGAGTTAAGCAACAATCGCTTCATTGAACAAATTCCAGAAGAATTAGGAAAGCTGGTGCATCTACGCTATCTTGATCTATCCAATAATGGTAGGTTGAGAGTGTTGCCTGAAAGCTTATGCAGTCTATTTCATTTGCAAACATTGAGGCTGAGCAGGTGTCGGCTTCTTCGAGAACTACCACGAGGAATGGGGAAACTAGTTAACCTAAGACATCTTGAAGTTGGAGGGACTAATCTCAGGAGCTTCCCTAAAGGAATGAGAACCTTAACCTCTCTTCGTACATTGACTGAGTTCATTGTCAGTTGGGATGATGTTGATGGTTGCAAGCTTCAAGACTTGAAAAACCTCAACAGCCTTGAGGGCAGCCTTTCAATAACTGGATTGGGTGATGTTTGGGATGCACGGGAAGCTGAGGAAGCAGCATTGATGAATAAGGAACATCTTCGACATTTGGAGTTATCGTTCTGGGGGAGAAGCAAGACTTGAAGGAGATGAAGAGTGTCGCTGAAGCTCTAGAACCCCACCAAAACTTGAAATCTCTGGGCATCCATGACTACATCGACACAGAGTTCCCGAATTATATTGCATCATTAACAAATCTAAAAAGGCTTCAACTCTCCAGATGCATAGACTGCCTGCACTTACCCCCTTTGGGAAGGTTACCAGTCCTTGAAAGCCTTGAAATTTCTCGAATGGATGGTTTGAAAAGCATTGGCCTTGAGTTTTTAGCAACGGATCAACACCACCACCAAGAAGCATTCCCAAAGTTGAAGCAACTTATCTTTTCTGAATTGGGTAAGTGGGAAAAATGGGAAGTACAAGATCAAGAACAACATGATGATATGCCATCAATGATGCCACGTCTAGGCCTTCTCATAATTAATGGATGCCCCAAGCTGGAGGAGCTACCAAATCAATTGTTCCAGGAGGCACCACTGCAAGAGTTGCGGATCTATGCCAGTCCTATTCTTAGAAGAGGTTACCAAAGGGGGGGAAATCACTGGAATGCTATATCTCACATCCCTATCATTGACGTTTGTGAAAATGACAAGCAGATGTTGGTTGACTACACATCTTACTACTTTCAGTATAGGTATGAACATACCTCTTGTTCTTTTATTATCATTATTATTGTGATAATTTACTGGAATTCCAATGGAAAATGGTCTCTAATTGCAAGAATTGCAGGGATTATTGTGAGAAGAGTCAAAATAGTGCAAAGCTGAGGGGACAACCTCGCTCTGGGGGAGTGACACAAAGCTCTCTTATGCTCTAAGAATAACATTTTCCTGGAAAGTCGAGTGTCACGGTCGATCAAGTTACTTCAATGGAGGTAAGAGATTGAAACCAATCCAGATAAGATCAATGAAGCTTTTATTGATTTATGTTAAACTTGACACGTTTCCCATTAGTTTGGTTGGGAAGCTATTGTATATGAACTGTTCAGATTTTATTGCCATTGTCTTTCAAGATACATGTTTTTTTCTTTTCACAGCTAAACACTTTAGTTATAATATAATAAACTATCCTTATTGGAATCGACTTGAATCCAGGACCTGTCCCCTCCCTATTTCCTGTTGGGTTTGGGCTCCCTTCCTATGTGGAGTAAAAGCCCAACATTGTGAGGGCCCACTTGTCTCACTTATTTAAGTGGAGAGGGGTCAGATTAGGGCACAAGAGAGTGTGCTCATTTTGTGAGAAATATAGCAGCAAAAGAGAGAGAGGAGGAGAAGAAAAAGCTATGTGATTTTCGCACATCCACCAGGCATCGTTTTTCAGATTACAACTGCAGATTCGTTCACCGTTGGATCGGGCTGATTTTTGGACAGCAGGTTCGGAAAACGTGATACTTCATTCTGTACGGTTGGATCGTCGATACGATATCTGAGCAGGGAGATAAGTGCTTCGCAGTTTATATTCTGCTTTTGAGGTCTTTCTTTTTTCTTCTTATTTTGCATTGGAAGCATTGGTGTTTGATTCTAGATTGTTGGCTATAGCACGTTTTTGGTGCACTTATTGGAAACTCTCTTGTACCTCTATTGATCATAGTGGAGCTATTTCTTTGGTCTGGACGACCCGTGGTTTTTACCCTTACTTTAAGGGGTTTTCCACGTTAAACAAATTGTGTCTCTTGTGTGCTATTGATTTCTGTTTTTGCGCTATATTTTTATTGGTCCTCCTCATAAGTTCTTGCAAGTAAAGGGGAATTTAATTGTGCTACCTTTTTGCTCTGTTATTCAGTTTGTTATTGTGTTGGCCGGTTTTCCCCTATCAGAGTGGTATCAGAGCCAAGTTGTTAGTGGTTGTTTTCTACTTGCTTGAAAGATGGAGGCACATATGAAAATGGTATCTTTGAATGGAGCAAACTATCACTATTGGAAGGGTAAGATGAAGGACTTGCTATTTGTGAAGAATATGCATATTCCTGTCTTTGGCGCACAGAAGCCGGAGTCCATGTCTGATGAAGAGTGGGGTTTTGAGCATGAGCGCGTATGCGGTTTTATCAGGCACTTTGTAGATGAACCCATTTATAATCTTATTGCTCATGAGACACATGCAAGAACTATGTGGCAAACACTTGAGTCCTTGTATGCTTCTAAATCAGGGAGCAACAAATTGTACTTGTTGAAGAATTTTGTTGAATTGAAGTACAAGGATGGAACTCCATTTACTGAGCACTTGAGTGAATTTCAAGGGCGTTGTGATCAGTTGTCAGCTGCAGGTATCAAGTTTGATGATGATGTGTTGGGACTATTTCTATTAATAACTCTACCTGATTCGTGGGAGACATTTCGAGTTTCCATGATTAGTGCTGCCCCCAATGGCATTGTTCCCTTGCAAATGGCAAAGACCAGTGCTCTTAATGAAGAGATGAGAAGGAAGGCGCAAGGTACTTTCTACTCATTCAGAGGTGCTTGTTACTGAAAAGAGGGGGAGAAGCCAAAAGGAGTTGAAAGGTGGTAGAGACAAGAGCAGGAGCAAGTCCAGATCTCGGTACAAGAATATTGAGTGCCATTATTGTCACAAAATAGGGCACATCCAAAGGAACTGTTTTCTATGGAAGAAGGAGAGTAAAGACAAAAGGGGTAAGCAGAAAGAGAAGGATCATGATGATCGTGATTGTGTGACTACTGCTACCAGTGATGATCTTGTTATTCTCCATGACCCTAATTCACTTAATTTTGTATCTGATGAGAGCATGTGGATAATTGATAGTGGTGCTACACTGCATGTTACACCCAGGAAGGAGTTCTTCACATCTTACACTCCAGGTGATTTTGGAGTTTTGAAGATGGGTAATGATGGCGTGTCCAAGGTTATTGGGGTTGGTGATGTCTGTTTGCAAACCAACATGGGAATACAGTTGCTACTAAGAGGAGTCAAACATGCTCCAGATGTCCGCTTTAATTTGATCTCTGTGCAGGTACTTGATGATGCTGGTTATGATAACCACTTTAGTTCTGGAAAGTGGAAACTCACAAAAGGTAACTTAGTTGTGGCAAAAGGGCAGAAGAGTTCAAAGTTGTATTGGACGAAAGCTTTGGTTGCTAGTGACAGTGTGAATGCTATGGATATAGAGGCTTCTTTGTGGCACCGAAGGCTTAGTCATATCAGTGAGAAGGGGCTGAATTGTCTAGCAAAGAAGGATATGCTTCCGGGTTTGAAGAATGTAGATTTGGAGAAATGTTCTCATTGCATGATTGGTAAGCAAACCAGAGTATCCTTCAAGAAGCATCCTCCCTCGAGAAAATCTGACTTGCTTGAATTGGTGCATTCAGATGTTTGTGGCCCTTTGAAGGTGAAATCCTTTAGTGGTGCACTTTATTTTGTTACATTTATTGATGATTATTCCAGAAAACTTTGGGTCTATGCTTTGAAGTCAAAAGACCAAGTGTTGGAAAAGTTCAAAGAGTTTCATGCCTCAGTTGAGAGGCAGTCGGGCAAGAAGCTGAAATGCATCCGTACTGACAATGGTGGTGAGTATTGTGGACCTTTTGATATCTACTGTAAGCAGCATGGCATCGCACATGAGAAGACTCCTCCTAAAACTCCTCAGCTGAATGGTTTGGCAGAGAGGATGAATAGGACATTGATTGAGAGAGTGAGGTGTATGCTCTCTGAAGCTAAGTTACCCAAGCACTTCTGGGGTGAGGCACTGTACACAGCGGTGCACGTGATCAATCTTAGTCCTGCTGTTGCTTTGAATAGTGAGGTGCCAAACAAAATTTGGTTTGGCAAGAATGTGAAGTATGATCACTTAAGGGTTTTTGGCTGCAAGAGTTTTGTGCATGTTCCAAAGGATGAAAGATCCAAGTTGGATGCAAAGTCAAGGCAGTGCATATTCATTGGCTATGGTGAGGATGAATTTGGTTACAGGTTCTATGATCCTATTGAGAAGAAGCTTGTTAGAAGCCGTGATGTGAAATTCATGGAAGATCAAACCATTGAAGACATTGATAAGATGGAGAAGTCTACACCCAAGGAAGACAATGGTGTGGCTGATTTTGAACCTGTTCAGCCGCCTATTCAGAATCTGAATACTGATGCTCAGAATGATGTCGGTGATCAGCAACCTGCATATGAAGTAGATGTTCCTGTTGATGATGATGAAGAGGAGCATGACATGTCACAAGATGAAAATCTGAGTGATGCTACCGAACCACCTCAAGTTCAACTCAGGAGGTCCAACAGGGAGAGACAACCTTCTAGGAGGTATTCTCCTGATGAGTATGTGATTCTAACAGATGATGAAGAACCTGAGTGCTTTACAGAGGCCATGGAGAGTGAAGAAAAGAAAAAGTGGCTGGATGCAATGAAGGATGAGATGAAATCCTTACATGATAATCACACTTTTGATTTAGTGAAGTTGCCTAAAGGTAAGAGGGCCTTGGATAACAGGTGGATCTATAGGGTGAAGCATGAAAGTAACACTATGTCTCCGAGGTATAAAGCCAGATTAGTGGTGAAGGGCTTTAGTCAAAGGAAGGGTGTTGATTTTAATGAGATTTTCTCTCCTGTGGTAAAAATGTCATCCATTAGAACTGTGTTGAGTTTGGCTGCTACTCTTGATTTGGAGGTAGAGCAAATGGATGTGAAAACTGCTTTTCTTCATGGTGATTTGGAAGAAGAGATCTATATGAAGCAACCTGATGGGTTTCATGTTGAAGGGAAAGAAGACTATGTGTGTAGGCTTAGAAAGAGCCTATATGGTTTGAAGCAGGCTCCGAGGCAGTGGTACAAGAAGTTTGAGTCTATTATGTGTGAGCAAGGCTACATGAAGACTACTTCTGACCATTGTGTCTTTGTCAGAAAGTTTTCTAATGATGACTTCATTATCCTGTTATTATATGTTGATGACATGCTTATTGTTGGGAAAAATGTTTCCATGATTGACAGGTTAAAGGAGCAATTGGGAAAGTCATTTGCTATGAAGGACATGGGAGCTGCTAAACAGATTCTTGGTATAAGAATCATCCGTGACAGAAAGGAGAAAAAGTTGTGGCTGTCACAAGAACACTACATTAAAAGAGTATTGCAGAGATTCCACATGGAAAAGGCCAAGGTGGTAAGCACTCCTCTTGCTACTCATTTTAAGCTGAGTTCTAAACAAAGTCCATCAAATGAAGATGAGAAATTATATATGCAACGGGTTCCTTATGCATCTGCGGTGGGAAGTTTGATGTATGCAATGGTGTGCACAAGACCAGATATAGCACATGCTGTTGGTATGGTCAGTAGATTTTTGTCAAACCCAGGTAGAGAGCATTGGAATGCTGTAAAATGGATTTTGAGGTATCTTCGAGGTACTGTTAATATGATGCTTTGTTTTGGTGATGATAAGCCTACTATGGTGGGATACTCAGACTCAGATATGGCTGGAGACATTGATTCCAGGAAGTCCACTTCGGGTTATATGATTAAATTTGCAGGGGGAGCTGTGACTTGGCAGTCCAGGTTGCAGAGGTGTGTAGCTTTGTCTACTACAGAGGCAGAATTTATTGCCATTACCGAAGCATGCAAGGAGTTGCTATGGGTGAAGAAATTCTTGCAGGAGCTTGGTGTTGTTCAAGATAAATATCTACTATTTGTGGATAGTCAGAGTGCTATTTATCTTGGTAAGAACTCAACCTTTCATTCAAGGTCTAAGCACATTGACATGAGGTATCATTGGATACGGGATGCTTTGGATGCTAAGTTGTTGGAGCTGGCTAAAATTCATACTGATGATAATGGTGCTGATATGATGACTAAGGCATTACCAAGAGGGAAGTTTGAAGTTTGTTGTGAGATCGCCGGTTTGGCGGTCATCTCCACATAGTTGTGAGGGGGAGATTTGTTGGGTTTTGGGCTCCCTTCCTATGTGGAGTAAAAGCCCAACATTGTGAGGGCCCACTTGTCTCACTTATTTAAGTGGAGAGGGGTCAGATTAGGGCACAAGAGAGTGTGCTCATTTTGTGAGAAATATAGCAGCAAAAGAGAGAGGAGGAGAAAAGAAAAGCTATGTGATTTTCGCACATCCACCAGGCATCGTTTTTCAGATTACAACTGCAGATTCGTTCACCGTTGGATCGGGCTGATTTTTGGACAGCAGGTTCGGAAAACGTGATACTTCATTCTGTACGGTTGGATCGTCGATACGATATCTGAGCAGGGAGATAAGTGCTTCGCAGTTTATATTCTGCTTTTGGGGTCTTTCTTTTTTCTTCTTATTTTGCATTGGAAGCATTGGTGTTTGATTCTAGATTGTTGGCTATAGCACGTTTTTGGTGCACTTATTGGAAACTCTCTTGTACCTCTATTGATCATAGTGGAGCTATTTCTTTGGTCTGGACGACCCGTGGTTTTTACCCTTACTTTAAGGGGTTTTCCACGTTAAACAAATTGTGTCTCTTGTGTGCTATTGATTTCTGTTTTTGCGCTATATTTTTATTGGTCCTCCTCATAAGTTCTTGCAAGTAAAGGGGAATTTAATTGTGCTACCTTTTTGCTCTGTTATTCAGTTTGTTATTGTGTTGGCCGGTTTTCCCCTATCATAAATTCATGTGTTATTTTGAGATGTTAGATTTATGATATTACAACGTATTTCTTAAATTCTTATCATGGGTTTACTGTTTAACGATCCACTCAACAATGGACCAAAATCTATCTTTTTAAATAAACAAATAAACAAAATGTCTTAATGATAATTCCCAATCTTTTATTTCACCAGTATTTATTTTTTAAATTAAAATTTAGGCATCATTTTCTTTGACATCGGATTCATGGGTTTTTATAATAAAAAAGTAGTATATCTAATTCAATTTTGTTATTAATAGGGAATATTTGGAAATTTCTTGTAATCTAAATATATAAAATTGTTGTCATGTTTATAAGAAAACGATTGAAAAGAAAGATTGTTTAGATTGATATATTTGATGGTCAGATTTTTCAATATTCCAACAAATGTTAGAATGGTTTATAATTGTTTAACTGTCTTTGTATATTTTTTTATTTATAATATTTAAAAAATAAAAAAGATAAAGGAATGTGGTGAGTTATCGAAGGTTTTGGATTTCGTCCGAGTGAAAACAAAATACTGAATATAATTATATAAATTGAAATAAAAAATAAGAAAATTTAGGTTCCATTTATTTGCTTATTTTATCTAAATTACCAAATAAAGGAATGGGATGAAGTTATAAGAGGTTTTCGGATTAAGTCCGGATAACAACATAATACTGAATACAATTATATAAATTAAACTAAACAAAAAAATAAAATTTAGGTTCCATTTATTTGCTTATTTTATCTAATATTAAATATATGCCGTTCATTTTTATATCAAAATACGTTAAACTATTATATTTTTATTTACTTTAAAATTTAGTTTTGAGGAACTTGTTTAAGAAACAAGTTATTCTTGAAAATAAAATTTAAAGATACTTTGGTATTTGGGTTTTAAATAAAATTGATTTTAAATAGTAATGAAAATATTTGTTTACTTTTTCTCGAAAAAAAGTATTTTTGTTTACTGTTTTTAAAACTTTCCTTTTTTATAAAAAACACAAAAAAACATTAAATTTTAAGAACAAATAAGAGTTTTCAAATGACAAATTTTTTTTTTTTGTGTTTTTTTTATACTTTTAAAAACTTTTTTCAAGAACAACTTAAAAAAAAAGAAAGAACGAAAACTGACCCAACAATCATATATATTGCCTTCGTTTTGATCTGTTCTAAAAAAATAAAAAGAATAAAAAAAACATGTTTAATTTTTCAATTTGTTTTATTTCCAAAAAACATAAAAAAACTCTAAATTTAAAGAATAAAAAAGAGTTTTTAGAGAATACTCTTTTAGTGTTTTTTATATTTTCAAAAACTATTATTAATAACAGTTTTAAAAAAATGAATCAAATTAGCTCAAAAATTATATATATATATATATATATTTAATTTTATTCATTTCATCACCTGCAAGGCTCCTACAAGGCCAAAACAAGGCATCAGGATCAATTGCCAAAGGAAAATTGCCTTCGTCCTGGTATGATTTTTTATTTATTTTTTCTGTTTTTGTTTTATTTTTATTTTTTCAAAAACGTTGTCATTATCTGAATTTTCTCTGCATTCAAAGGCATTTGAAGGTGAAAGTCATCATAGGAGGAATTCATTTTTTTTTTCAAATCCAAAATTTCGATACTTCAGGGTCAAGCCACCCTTCCTCTCCATCTCACCTACCCCCACCAGCGGCCAAAATTTTCTCTCTCTTTCCTGGCCTCCAAACTAACGCTGGAACGGTGGGGTGTAGATTGGGTGCTGCAAATTATAATGAATCGATCGTGAGCTAACTAACATGCGCCACGTGATCATCTCACCCTTGCCTCCCTCTCTTTCTTGATCTTGGTGGGTGCGTTAGTAGCTGGACTGACCCGTCTCTCTCTATATATACCTTCCTTCCCTTTCCATTTCTCTCGCATTTCCTTGCCCCCAATTTGTAATCTTCCATTTTCCCCGTTGCCCATCACCGTGCAGGTACTTTTCCCCCTACCCTTTGATTTGAATCTCCGAATATACTTGTTTCTGATCCCAGATCTAGTGTCTTGTTTCTGCTTTCGCTTGATTCGAATTTCTGTTCGTTTCCGAGTTTTGGGGGGTTTGATTTCGATTGGATTCTTCTTTTGTTTCGATGGTTTCGAGTGCAGATGTTTTGGTTTGTTGTTTGGTGGCGGAGTAAAGAGAAAAAACAAACAAACAAACAGTTTAAATTTAGTTGCATAAAGTGGTAGATCCGATTGTTGTCTGCATTGCTGCTTTTGCTTTCCGTATTTGCTAATTCACTGCCGTACTGTGCGTTCAAGTCGAGTTTGTTAAAGGTTTTTCGTATATCGGTTGATTGACCTGTAGATCTGCTTTATTTCGTCCTTGAATCTTTCGTTGATCAATGTTGTTTTGAATTGCTGATGGGGTTGTGTGAGTTGAGTAGCCATATAGATACTTGAGGTTTGTGGGAATGGCTTGCTTGTCTTGTTTCTTAGGTCGCAAACTCTTAGGATCTGCTTGGCAATGGAACATCATTATTCTCTTCTTTTTTGCCCAGAATTGATAAGGATATGTTATTTACATACAATTAATGGCCCAAAAGCGGGAATGTGCTATGCAAAGAGGAATTATGTGGTGGATTTTTCAAAAATGAGGAGATTTAATAGCGTGGGAGTGATCAAATCCGGGAATCCCTCGATATATGAGACTCATAGTAGCATGAAGAGAAATTCTATTTTAAGATTTCATCAATGGAGTGATCAAATAGTGTAGAACAAATTATTGAATCCCTCAGTTGTGGCAAATGAGTTGTAAAAATTAGATGTTCAATTGTTATGCATGAATGACTTTGAGAAATATGTGAACTTTTTTGTTTTATCTGTCATTTAGGGTTTGAAGGGAATTTGTAGAGTCATGTAGTGCATGAAGAGAAATTATTTTTTGAAATTTCATCAATGAAGTGATCAAATTGTGTAGGACAAATCATTGAATCCCTCGTTGTAGAAAATGAGTAGTAAAAGTTAGATGTTCAATTGTTATGCATGAATGATTTCGAGAAATATGTGAGCTTTTTCGTTTTATCTGTCATTTAGGGTTTGAAGAGAATTTGTAGAGTCATGTTTTGAAATCCATTGTTTTACATGCATGTAGTATGTTGAAATAGTGATTCCTCCAATTTTTATTTTTTCTGTTAACACTAAATAATCAGTGTAATACTGAATCTGCTGACAGGTTTTTCTGAGACCAAGCCATGGCTACCGGACAACTATTTTCCCGGACCACACAAGCATTATTCTACAATTACAAACAACTTCCCATCCAACGGATGCTTGATTTCGACTTCCTTTGTGGTGTGTATAGCTTTTCCTTTTTCTTTTTTTTGGAACAAGTAATCAATGCATGTTAATGGAGGCACTTAGATTAACTTCTTGTATTTTTAGGAATGTCTAGTGGTCATTTACATTATTTTCTCTCTTTTATACTTTAGGAAGGGAGACACCTTCAGTTGCTGGAATTATTAACCCCGGATCTGAGGGGTTCCAGAAACTTTTCTTTGGTCAGGAGGAAATCGCCATCCCCGTACATTCAACGTAGGTCTTCTTTCATTATTCTATTCCTGTTTCTGGTGTCCTTATACTGTACCTGAATTTCAAATTTTGAAAGTGCTACATGTGTAGATATGGGTTTAGTTTATTTCAGAGAGGTTGACCAGTACACTTAGTTTATTTGGACTGTATGATTGGCTATGATATCATAAATTTAATTAATAAATAATTTCTGTGGTCATCTATATAATAAACTAGAACTAGTTGAACTCTGTTACACATTATGGTTTGCTATGGCATCAGAAGCTAAATTCATTGAGCCTCAATTTATTAATACAATTTATAATACGACAGTGGTAAACTCTGTAAATTGTTGATCTTCTATACTTGGTAGGTATTTGTCATAGCCACTTTAAACTGCTATTAAGTTTCTAGTAACCACAAAAATGGTCCAAACATAAA
>JAREIK010009528.1:0-29279 GCA_029783825.1 Sapria himalayana
GAATGACCAAGGATCCCATCCCTATGACTCTTCCTCTGGAACCATCCTGGAAGATTATGCTCCCCTAATTGGATGGTTGTAGATCAGTCAATATGTGCTCGTTTCCCATCATGTGGCAACAACATCCACTATCGAAATACCATTCTTCTTTGATCATATTTTTGGTGGAAGAAAAGAGACCAAGACTCTTTGTCTGTTTATCTTTTACCGTCTTTAATCGAAAAGAATTATTTTTCAGATCTTTCTTAATACCATATTACATCTTTTCAAACTTCTTTCCATTCTTTCTTGACCTGGAGAGTATGGTTCTTAACCGGTTCAGACTATCTTTCTTGATCCAGGGACTTTAGTTTGCATAGTCTTTAGAACTGCAACTTTTGACTTGGAAAGATTTCTGATCTTTACTTTCTTTTCCTATACCCCTGATATGGACTATCAAGTTATTATGTGTGGATGCTATCAAGTCCGGACGATCCTAACAATTTGATGACTTTGCTATCTTCCTTTCAACCCTTTGTGAAGTAGCTCCTTCAATTGTCGATAGAGCTCTAAGACGTCTAATCCTCTTCTTGATCTTCTATGATCTTCTCCTATTTGAGATCTAATACGAACCCTTTTAAAGGTTCTTATGCTGTCTTCCTTCTTCATATTCTTCATCTTGATCCCTCAAATATTTTCGAGAGAGTATCCCAAGCTTCCTTTGCAGTTTCTGATGAGGCAATGAGTTCAAACATCTCGTCATCCATACCACATTGGAAAGCATAAAGAGTTGTGGAGATTGATGACGGTGCTCTCTTTCTTCCCAATTTCAATTTGATGTACGCTTGAACACTGATTTCACATTATCAGTTTGGTTGGAAACTGCCAATCTATTCTATAGATGTACTAGACTTCAAATCCTAGGGACTTGATGAATACACTCATGTGTATTTTCCAGTAGCTATAGTTTGTACTGTTCTAGTCACAAGGATACCTTAGGAACATTCCATTCTTTGCCAGATCCATTTGATTTTAACACACGGAGGATGGAGCAACCAACGATCTCACTTAGTAACATAGAGTAACCCACTATGATACCAATTGACAGATATAAGTATGTGTTGTAGATCATAGTTGTTAATGTTCATACTAGGATCTCATTCGGACTATGCTGCAGTACGTCCAAACTCCCTCTGTGGGACTTAGTGTGTATAGAGCATATGTGATATATTTTGCAATAAAGTAATGAGGCACACAATTTTTACGTGGTTCAGCAACTTGCTTACATCCACAGGATTGTGCCTAGATGCAAGGATTTTCGCTGATCTGATTTAAGGTTTACAATTAGTCCTACGTGGTACGAGACTCCCTCTCTACCTATGGCCCTTCTTAAAACCTAATCACTCCTAGTAGAATTCAAAATGAACTCCCTCCATCCCCCTCTCTACAACATCGCACACTCATTCCCACATTACATCAATAAGATGAAGAATAATAAAAACATCATCTTTCACCAAAGGTGAAAGGCTTTTAACATGAAAACCTTAACCGAGTATCTGCACTCTGCACTCCTTCAACACGTTCGGACTTCGCTTGTTCTTCTTCGAGCTCTACTCCTGAAAATTCGTACTGAGTATCTTCTAAGACCCCAAATGTATAACCTTGTGGATTCGGTCTTGGAAGACTAGATAAGGTTGGATCATTATCGTAATGACTCCAACTCTACCTTTTATTTTTTGTTCTTTCCTTTAAGCTATCATAGCGAAAATAAGAAACTTTCTGCTCAAGTATCCTCATAAGAATAGAATCTTAAATTATTTCTAATTCTGGTTTGATAGCTTAAATGTCTGGAACTTCTGAGATTTGATATTTATTCTCTTGCCAAATAGATCCCAGACCCATCGGTTACTTGATCCACAAGTTCCCTTGCCTTTAAGCTAGCAGATTGTCATGCGTCTCACCACAACTTTGATATAAGTCTAGACTCTCTGAGTCTCGCATGTCCCTGCACTGTGGGATGACCTTAGTCCGGACTTCATCCTAGTACTTCCATGGACTTCACCTTTAATTCAAAAAACTCAATCTCTGAAGTCGTTATCTTCTTATAGAATCATTCGGACGAAGATATGGACAATCTAAAACCCAAAAATTGTGACACCCTAAAACCCGGGGGTCCCGTTGACCGCCGTCAACCTGTGTGTCTCATATAATGAGACCCATACTTTAGTAAAATGACCCAATAGAGCCCATCATCCATACTCGTCCATACGGTTACAAGACCATACATTTCTATAGATCCAAGAGTTATTACATAACTCTTAATATAAAACATATATTGAAACTAGTTCTTTCTAATATATACATAAAACAATAATCAAGGCCACAGTCCGACCCCTTTATAATCCCGGCCTCTAAGGAGCACCGTCTGCCTATACCTGTCCTGTACTTGAAAGGGGGTCCCATGACGGGGTGAGCTAATGCCCAGTAGAGATAAATCCTACAAGGGTTGTTCCCCACCTAGGTGCACATGCAAATGATCATTTCACAGTCAAACCAACAACTAATCCCTGCATAAATGTTGTCCTATCATGGAAAAAATCTACATGCATGTATGAGATGACACTCTACATGCTCCAAGTACCGAGTCAACCTCCGACCCACCACCCAATGCAAGTGCCAATGGGAAATCAATACCGAGTCAGTCTTGACTCCCATCTCACAACCCGTAGTCTATGTGATATTTATTTAATCGTTTAGTGTCTTTTTGGGCAACAGAACTTTTCGGGGTCTCATAGCGGGTCTCTTACACCCTCTGACATTTTTCGGGCTTTCACCGGTGGATACACTGTTTAACCAGGTTTTAGGATTTTCACCTGAGGGGGGTATTATCCCCTACTTGCTACTCCCGACACATTTCATTTTCCATTTTCGTTTAACACTGTGGAACTCAATTGGACTTCGTCCCATTCCCAAGCCAACACGATTCAACACCAAACGCAGTGCCAAATCGGTACCATGTACACACTCTCATGAAATGTGGTGTTACCGCACACTAATGCAATGCAATTTGTGCCACTGCACTCAAACCCATGACCAATGTATGAAGACCTCTACATGGACATTCTACACCGTACATTATGTGTGTGCTATGAACACTCATGTCTAATGCATACAACATTTCATATATTTAACATACATACAGTCATGTTAATATTCACATATTCAAATCAGTACATCACATAAGCATGCACTACATGTTTTCTATCATTCAGTTCATTCATGTCAACACATCATTCAAGCATGTATTAAAATAATTCCAACCATTACTTAGGCAAGTAATGCCATAATTCATATTGCTGGGCCAAGACATAATAAGTCAGTCATACAACCCAATGCATATAATTATTTCCATCTTTATCACACATATATCACATAATTTCACATACTCAGCAGGTTATTCAATTTATGGCAATAACACACATTAGCCATTCCCGGCCATAAATCCGCCTATGCTTGGCCTCGGAAATAATCTGGACTTAGTTCAGAAAGTCCAGTTTTTTTGTAAATACCACACAAAACATCTAACACGTGATTCCTTACTCAGGCCACGTGCAGTCCCAAGCATTTCGGTTACAAACCGGTTCTGAAAACAGAAGTTCCGGAAACCAGGACGGACCATTCCTCAACTATCCTTGACCCAGCCCAATGTTTAACCTATATTTTGGCTGAGAAATTTATCTTATTAAATTCTAGACTCAACGAGCTTTTTGTAGAGTCTAAGAACATGCGAATCGAAGTTCGGACGAGAAAGTTATGGCCGTCCAAAGTTGACACAGCCAATTCACAAGGGTGTGCGGAAATTTGGGCACACCCTCGTTTGCCATTCTGCTCGGGATTTTGCTGTCCCGAAACACAATGTTCTATTTCGGACAGTCCCAAAACCCTATGAAACCGGTCTTTGACCATCACACAATCACAAACAAACCACACAACATACAAATTCGCCCAGAAAATCGAACGAAACCCGTAGGCCATTACACGGCCCCTAAGCATAAAATAACCAGAGTAGGAGGAAACCTACCTCTTGTAGCGTAGTTCCGGGTTCTTTGTAGTCCGGACATGGCAAGCCATGTGTCGCCCGACACTAGTTGCCTCGAAATACGTGAAATTCAACCTATCTCGGAATTTAACGAAATTCGACTAGGTAGCTAGATTTCGTGAGACGATTCCAACGGTGCAATCCGTTTCGCCATCCAAGATCTAGAAAAATCCCAACTTTTCTTCGGACTATTATGGTAAACTACAGTGTTGCCCCCTTTTTATCGGAAAAATTTAAATTTTTCACGGGTTTTACACTCTCCCCCCCTTAAAATAATTTCGTCCCGAAATTTTTGCATACATACACATTCAAACACATGCATATGCAACAGTCATTTAAAACATTAATGACCGGAAAACGCACCTTCCCCATCGAACAAGAAGGGATAATTGACGCGCATGGTGTCCTCGCGCTCCCATGTCGCCTCCTCGAGTCCTCGGTGCCGCAACAACACCTTTACAAGCCTCACGGTCTTGCCACGCAAAACCTGCTCTCGACTATCCATGATACGCACTGGTCCCTCCTTGAAGGTCCCATCCGCATCAACAACGAGCTCGCCCTAATCCACTATATGAGTTTGATCTGGAGTGTACTTCCGGAGCATAGAGACGTGAAATACCTCATGAACGCTCGACAAACTCGGCGAAAACGCTAACTGATACGCAACCGCGCCCACCCGCTCGAGTACCTCAAAGGGTCCAATGTACCTCGGCGACAGCTTCCCTCGTTTGCCGAATCTGATCACTCCTCTCTTAGGCATTACCTTCAAGAATACATGATCACCTGCCTCGAACTCTAGAGGTCATCGTCGTATATCAGCGTAACTCTTCTGCCGGCTCTGAGCAGTAAGGAGACACTTCCAAATCATACCCACCTTCTCTGAGGTGTCTATAATCAAATCTGGACCAGTGATGGAGCTCTCTCCCACCTCTGTCCAACATATCGGTGATCGACATGGCCTCCCCTAGAGAGCCTCATAGGGCACCATCTGAATACTCGCTTGATAACTGTTATTGTAGACGAACTCTACCAAGGGTAAGTGCTCCTCTTAGCTACCCTTGAGATCCAGGACGCATGCTCGCAGCATATACTCTAAAATCTGAATAGTCCGCTCTGATTGACCATCCGTATGAGGATGAAAAATGGTACTCATCGACAGTTGTGTCCCCATGGCCTTCTAGAAACTCTTCCAGAATTGAGCCGTAAACCGAGGATCCCAATCCGATACTATGGAGACTGGCACTCCAAGCAACCGTACTATCTCCCGTATATACAACCTGCAGAATTCCTCCAGTGTGAAGGTCATCCGCACGGCCAGAAAATGTGCCGACTTGGTGAGTCGGTCCACTATAACACACACTGCATCATGCTTTCGTGATGTCCGTGGTAAGTGAGTCACAAAGTCCATCGTGATGTGCTCCCACTTCCACTCTGCTATCTCCAATGGCTGGAGTAGCCCTGCTGGCCTCTGGTGCTCAGCCTTGACCTGCTGGCACGTGAGACACCGTCGGACAAAATCCCCGACATGCCTCTTCATCCCGCTCCAGTAATACTGGCGACGAAGGTCATGATACATTTTCGTGCCACCTGGATGCACAGCGAATCGGGAGCAATGGAACTCCCTGAGGATTTCCTCCCTCAATTCCGTCGACTAGGGGACCACAACCCGTCCCCTATACCGAAGACTACAATCTATGTGGATGGCCCAACCTTCGTCCCTTGTACCTGACTGTACTCGATCCCTGATGGCTACTAGTTCTGCGTCCTGCACCTGGGATTCTATCACTCTTCTCAGTAGAGACGGCGTAGCCATCATACTTCCCAAGGTACCTTGAGCCTGCTCATCGTACTGTAGTCTGAACTGCCCCACTGTCTCGAGCATCCGCCACTCCCGGAAAGCTATACTAGCCAGCACTCCCTGTGACTTTCGGCTGAGCTCATTAGCCACCACATTTGCCTTACCAGGATGGTATTGCAAGGTGAATTCGTAATCTTCCAAAAACTCCATCCACCTATGCTGCCTCATGTTGAGGTCTCGCTGCGTGAAGATGTATTTCAGACTTTTGTGGTCTGAAAACACCTCGAACTGCTGACCACATAAGAAGTGGCGCCAAATCTTCAAGGCGAAGACTACGGCTACCAACTTCATGTCATGCATGGGGTAATTCTGCTCGTGATTCTTCAACTGTCGAGAACCATAAGCCACAACTTTCCCGGACTGCATCAGAATAGATCCCAGTCCGTCTTTCGAAGCATCACAGTACACTGTGTACCTCTGTCCCCTTTCTGGGACTATTAGAATAGGAGCTGAAGTAAGCCTTCTCTTCAATTCTTGGAACGCTCACTCACATGAGTCATCCCATACAAACTTGACTTCCTTCCGGGTTAATCTTGTCATAGGTGGTGCTGCTAGCCGGGAGAAATCCTTTATAAACCTCCTGTGATACGCCACCAATCCCAAGAAACTACGTATCTCGAAGACTGACTTCGGTCTCTCCCAACTCATCACAGCCTCAACCTTCCTCGAGTCCACTGACACGCCAAAAGCTGACACCACGTGTCCCAAGAAACCCACCTCAGCAAGCCAAAACTCGCACTTACTGAACTTGGCATACAACTGATGATCCCTCAAAAGCTGTAGTACGATTCTCAAGTGATCCTCATGCTCCACTTCCGAATGGGAGTAGATCAGGATGTCATCAACAAAGACCACCACAAATTGATCTAAATAGGGTTGGAACACCTTATTCATGAGGTTCATGAATGTCGCTGGTGCATTCGTCAATCCAAAGGGCATCACCGTAAACTCAAAGTGCCCATAACGCATCCTGAACGCTATCTTAGGGATGTCTGCCTCCCTAACTCTCAATTGATGGTAACCAGTGCGAAGGTCCATCTTAGAGTAGACTCGCGCCCCTCTTAGCTTATCAAACAAGTCATCAATCCTCGATAATGGATACCGATTCTTGATTGTAACCCTGTTCAACTGTCTGTAATCAATCCATAGTCGAAGGGTCTTATCCTTCTTTTTTTCAAATAGAACTGGAGCACCCCATGGTGAAGTGCTTGGTCTAATGAAACCCTTGCCCAGTAACTCCTATATCTGGACCTTGAGCTCCTGTAACTCAACCGACGCCATCCTATGCGGAGTCATAGAAATGGGCGACCTACCAGGGTGCAACTCAATGTGAAAGTATACATCCCTCAGTGGAGGTAATCATGGTAGCTCATCCGAAAAAAAATCCTCGTACTTGCAAACCACTCGAGGTAGACTCATATCCTGTCTCACCTCGTCCTCCAGGGTAAGGCTAGCTAGCCAACCCGTCAACTGCCTGTGCCATCGTGAATCGTACACAGTATGGGGTGAAGCATCATGCCTATTCCCTTGAAACACAACACAAGTACTGTCTGGTGTGTAGGCGGAAACTCTCATACGATCACAATCTATGACAACCCGATGTGTCGTCAACCAGTCCATCTCGAGGATGACCTCGAACTCTGACATGTCCATGACCCGAAGGCCCACCGTGAGTAGAATCCCGGAGATCTCTAACTCACATCCCCGACATATCCGATCAATTCTCGCCTTGGTCCCTAGGGGAGAACTCACATGCAGTGTCTCGTTTAAGGTCTCAACCTCTAAGCCTAATATTCTCACACAAGATACAGCAATAAAGGAATGCGATGCACTTGAGTCAAATAACACCCTTGCCCACAGGCGAAAGAGTAGAGACGTACCCTGAATCACTGACTGATCTGCTGCCTCAGTCTACGGAGTAACGGTGTAGACACGCCCCTGAGCCCCTAAAGTCCCAACCTGTACACTCTGCCCTCAACCTCGACCTATACTCTTGCCTCTTTGGCATGTCTATGAAACACTCGATGCTCGTGTCACACCGTGAGACTGATACCTATTCCCCTGGCCCGTGTTGGGGTAAGGAGGAACATACTGAGTTTGCTCATGTCCCACTGATGATTGGGACTGTGGTGTCCCCTGATACTGAAACCCCTGTATTTGAGGACAGCTCCGCCTCATGTGTCCCCGCTGATGGCAGTGGAAACATGTCATCTTCCCAGCCTGACTGGTAACTCGGACCTGGCCTTGGTCCTATTGGCTATGGCCCCGCCCTGAAACCCTCGTGGAACAGAAGTCCTTTGCTTCTTTCCCAAGCCTGGAGAAGAAGCTTGGCACTCCCTCTTCTTATCACTAGCACCCGCATCTCGGATGTTACGAGCGTCATCTACCTCTCACTCAATTATCAAGGTTGTACTAACCATCGAGTCCATATCTTGTAGGTTATGTCCTACAATCTTGCCTCGGATGGACAACTTTAGCCCATCCTCGAACTTCCTGACCTTGGCCGCGTTAGTGGCCACATAATCATCCCCGAAACGTGCCAACTCTGTGAATCTGGCTACGTACTCGAGTACAGTCATCGTCCCCTGTCTCAGCTTAAGGAACTCTTGGGCCTTCTCATGTCTAGCAGAAGCTGGAAAGTACTTCCCTATGAATAGTCTGTGAAAATCATCCCATGTCATAGTCTCCAAGTCCCTGGAAGTCGTGACCCACTCCCACCAGATCTGGGACTCACCCTCAAGCTGGAATGAAGCCAGCGTAATCCGAGTAGTATCCGAGGTGATCTCCATAGCCCGGAGAATCCTCTCAATTTGACATAACCAATGGTCGGCTACCATCGGGTCCCCTCCTCCCGTGAACGTCGGAGGATGGTGTGCCTTGAACCTTTAGAGGTTATTGGCACCTCCCCGACCTCTAGCTGCATCAGCTTGTGCAGCTATGGCTATCGCAGCACCCATGGCCTCTATGAAGGCCTGTTGATAAAAAACAGGTGGTGGTCGACCATCGCCCCGTGGACGACCTCTACGCTCCCGTCCTCTACTTGCCATCTACACAAGTCAAACAGTAAGTTTTGAATCATTTTTGTGTCCAACTGTTAGCACACATGCCAACCAATAATAGACTTAATATCCCGAACCATCCGTTCGTTTCCCGAACTCCTAAGGTTACGTTTCTCAACCCTAGTGTTCGCATTTCCTATATACATCCTACAACGTATATAATTCACGTAATTTGCACACACAATCACATACATATAATCAAAGCATAAACCAGAAAACACACAATGCATGCTGTGATCTAATCCTTTCCCGTGGACTCCTAGGTAACCTCCTACCTAGACCTTGATACCAAACTATGATCTAGATATCAATTTCCTGAGCACTAGGTAATTCTAACCCAAGCTCCGACACCAAGCTATACCAAGTTGTGATGCTCTTATACCTTAATGACCATGGCTTAAGCCCAAGTCCCTCAAGCCCTAGGTACTCGTGTACCTATACTCTGATACCAAGCTGTGACACCTCAAAACCCGGGGGTCCCGTTGACCACCGTCAACCTACGGAAACCTGTGTGTCTCATATCATGAGACCCATACTTGAGTAAAATGACCCAATAAGGCCCATCATCCATACTCGTCCATACGGTTACAAGACCATACTTTTCTATAGATCCAAGAGTTATTACATCACTCTTAATACAAAACATATATTGAAACTAGTTCGTTCTAATATATATACATAAAACAAGAATCAAGGCCACAGTCCGACCCGATTCATAATCCCGGCCTCTAAGGAGCGCGTCTGCCTAACCTGTCCTGTACCTGAAGGGGGTCCCACGACAGGGTGAGCTAACGCCTAGTAGAGATAAATCCTACAAGGGCTATTCTCCACCTAGGTGCACATGCAAATGATCATTTCACAGTCAAACCAACAACCAATCCGTGTATACATGTTGTCTTATCATGGAAAAAATCTACGTGCATGTATGAGACGACAATCTACATGCCCCAAGTACCGGGTCAACCTTCGACCCACCACCCAATGCAAGTGCCAATGGGAAATCAATACCGAGTTAGTCCCGACTCCCTTCTCACAACCCGTAGTCTATGTGATATTTATTTAATTGTTTCATGTCTTTTTGGGCAACAGAACTTTTCAGGGTCTCACCGTGGGTCTCTTACACCCTCCGACATTTTTCGGGCTTTCACTGGTGGATACGCTGTCTAACCAGGTTTTTAAGCTTTTCACCTGAGGGGGGTATCTATCCCCTACTTGCTACGCCCGACACATTTCATTTTCCATTTTCGTTTAACTCTGTGGAACTCAATGGGACTTCGTCCCATTCTCAAGCCCACACGATTCAACACCAAACGCAGTGCCAAATCGGTACCATGTACACACTCTCATGTAATGTGGTGTTACCGCACACCAATGCAAATTTGTGCAACAGCACTCAAACCCATGACCAATGTATGAAGACTGCTTCGTCCTGATTAGTGTGCCTAATTCTATTCCCAAGCGTAGGAATTATGGTCGTCTAGCATTGTAATACTGTGGGAATCCACAGGTCATCTCCTCAGGGAGCGGTCTTACTTTGTTGATCAATAGGAGCTATTCCCCACTAAAAGTATGATTTAAAAGAAAATTGTAATGTTGTGTTGTTTGACTGAATGGTTGATTGGTTTAAATGTTTTAAACTAGAAAGACAATTGCTGGGATTTTTAGGGTTCCACTCACTTCTGATCAGGTAAGTCCCACCTCTTATTTTATAAACTCATCTAGGAACCATTGATAAATGGTCTTCGATGGAGGATTTATCTTTAAATGCTCTTTGGAAAATAAAGATGATCGAGTAATACTAAACACTTGTTCTCAATTAAAACGAACCCTTAGTTGGCATTATGATCAAGCACAACGTGTACCGGAAATATCTCGTTAACACGTTGTCAAGAATTTGCCCAACGAAGGATTTAAAATCTTTCTACACAAGTGATCAATATTACACAATCCATTGAAAACCAAAAGAGGAATTGAGGGACTTTACCTTGATCGGGGTGAGTTTCCCCCGTATGATCCCAGCAGTAGGGGTTTAGAACTCCATAAAACTTGTATGAACAATTAAAGTCGAAGAACGATTAATCATAAAACAGTACCTTGCAGAAATCAGAATTGACTTGTAAAACTGAGAATGAAGAATATGGAATGCTAGGATTTAAAGCAGAATAAATATTTATGCTGAAAGATTACAAACTCTTGAATCCGAAACTTCCAAAAGAATAGAACTCTGAAATCTGGATCTACAAAGTCTAACTCAAAAACTGGAGAAAACTCTTATTCTATCCAAAACCTAAACCCTAGAAGTGAAGAACTAAAAACTAAAAGAGAGTCCTCTATTACTTGTGTCCTCCTCCTTTTATAGCCCCCCTCCAATGTGATTTTCCCATTTTGGTTTGTTGACGAGAGTGCCTTCGTGTACGGATTGAATTCTTGGACAATTCCCGCAAGTTCCATGCAGTTGTACCGGTAGAACTTTAAGTTCTACCGGTAGGACTTCACTACTGTTGATTTTCCAGCAAGTTGTACCGGTAGAACTTAAGTTCTACCGGTAGAACTTGTTCACTGCCAATTTTCCAGCAAGTTGTACCGGTAGAACTTTAAGTTCTACCGGTAGAACTTGTGCACTGGTGCTTTCCTTGCTTTTCTGGAGTTCCCGAGACTACGTCAATTGCTCACCCACATCCACACTGCTTCATATTAGCTTCCCGGGCAAACATCCTTGTGCACTTACGTTTTAAACCTGAAAGACCTGCACAAGTCTGAAAACACAGAAGAGATTAGAAGTACCTGTTCTTGTGCCAAATGTGGGTAAATTGTGATTTAAATGTGCTAGATTCTATTATAATTATCACTCAAATGTGTATTCATCACACCCCCCAACCTGCATCTTGCTAGTCCCTAGCAAGATTTAGATCGGAACTACCCACTAGGTATGAATCTAAACAAGGCGCTCGGTACAGTCAAGCTTTGCAAGAATCTCAAAATAGCACTTATGGAATAGAGCATTTCACCCACTTTAGTATGCACCAGCATGACTCAATTGCCCAACCACATTCTTACACAATGAACATTATAACACGCTAACACAAAATTGGTTATTCAAATAAGGATTATGGATTTAAGAAATGTAAGGTAGTCATGCTTGCAGTGAACTGTAATGATGAAAATAAGGTAAGCAATCATATAACATAGAACATGTAACCCTCATGCATAATGTCAAAAGGAACAGAAAACATAAGTCGAATCAAAGAGGTCTTAAGAGTTTGTAATGACCGTGGGCTAAATGAAAGAAAAGGTGAAAATCAAAACGGGTGTTGGCATAACATGGCTAAGGTCTACTACCCGGTTGCCAACACCACCCTAGTATAGCCTAACACAACTATGCAGTGTCGTCCTCATCCCCATCAGAAGAGAATGCGTCCTCGTCCACACAGTCGTCTAATTCTTCTGATTCTCCCTCTAAATCTGGAGAAGTAGCATCCGCCATCGCTGGCTCCCCCTGAAAGATGTGGCTCTCAAGCCTGGAGAGACGTCGGTCCAGCTGCTTCTGCTTCCCAAGGATGCACTTGAACCACCCCTTGATCCGCCGCTCCATCCTCTTCAAAGGCGATGTGCTCATAGATGCTGGAGCTGTGGAAGAAGTGGTCCCGAGAGGAGGTACTGAAGGCACTGAGGGCTGTGGTCTAGTGGAGGCTGCTCGGCTCTTCGCCTCAGTCTTATTTGTGATCTGCTCCTGCCTAGGTATCACCCTCTTTTCTTTAACTGTTCCCCTCATCCCCGCTTCTTCTACAATACTAGTCACAAGTGAGGGAAACGGAATATGCCGGTTTGCACGCGAATATTGTAAGAACTCCCTCATCGCGCACCATATGACTAGTGCATAGTCAATCAGCTTCCCAGTCATAACCTCGTACAACAACTGAATCTGTTCTTGACTGGGAGACTTTTCACAACCCTTCGGCCAAATGCGATTGTGAATGATCTTGTTCATCAGGGCGTATTCCGGCTTTAACTTTCCAGGAACGAATTCTTGTTTTATAAATCCACTCATGGGTACAGGACGGGTGCACATAGCCTCAGTGAATAACTGGGCATCGAAATCAGTAATAGCCCTGAGTGGATATGGCCGGTCCGACGCGTCAGGGCGAATATAGTGCAAGGCATGTGCTATCGAGTCAGGAGTGACACGAAGCTGCTTTCCCATCACTGAAGTTTCCAGCATAGTGTCAACCCGCTGATTTTCCTTCAAGTTGGTGTAGAACTCCCGAACCACTGAAGGTAAGTATCCGCGATCCCCAGAGTGCACGAAGTGCATATTTTGTTCCTGGATAATTACCCTGATGGGATGAGAATATAAGAATGTTTCCAAATTAACGCCCCTCTCGCATTGGAAACCCCTATTTGCCATTGACCGGGTCCATTTTTCGTGCTCACCCTCAGAGTCTTCGGCAAACATAGCCTCTATTTCTTCATCAACACTATCTGATACTTCCTCACTTTCTGAAGAGGATGCAACTTGTTTTCCTTTTTTCTTTTTCACTGGTTGGGAGGCATCAGGCTTTCTCTTCTTCACTGCTCGTTCCATAGAGGAACTGGATGCCTTCCCCTTCCCGGTGTTCTTAGAACGTGCCATGGAAATGGCAATGATAGCAATAACGGCCCAGACGGCCCAGAAATAAATCATTATGTCCCAAAAACCTGCCTCGAACAGCACTGGGCTGGCCCTGTGCACATCAGATAACAGTCTCCTGCCCATACTGACAGCAGACACTCCCAACCAGCAATCACAAAATAACATCACCCAAATCCAATCAAACAAATCCATGTATAACCGAGAGAAGGTCAACAATGCTAGTAAAAAGTTGCAGGGCTTACCACTGTCGAACACTGATTGCAGACAACCAATCCGGAACTGGACACCGGAAACCCTGGCAAAGCAACGGATCTTGAGAAAGCTTGTGAGAGGAGGCAAACGGCTAGGGCTCTTCTTGTGGGATGGCAAAAAACAAATGGAATATGAAGAGGCGCCAAAATTTCGATTTAAAAGCCCTTTCTGCCCAATTCCCGACCAATTCTACCGGTAGAACTTTGCCACTGCCAATTTTTTGTTAAGTTCTACCGGTAGAACTTTAAGTTGTACCGGTAGAACTTGCTTCAAAACTGAATTTTTTCTTTTTTTTTTCTTTTCTTCTTTTTTTTTTTTTTTTTTAATATATATATATATATATATATATATATATATATATATATATATATATATTTTTCACTTTTGGAACAGTGGTGCCTGCTATACATCTTGACCTGTTCAACTGCCTTTCATCCAGGTTTTTCTGCATGTTCATTTTTTCTCTTGTTCAAATTCCACAACTGACTGCATTCGTAGACTTAGTACTGTAATTCATTCTTGGGATATCTTCAAACTCTCCATGAGAACCACTGTTGTTCCATAAATCCGGATTCCTAAGGTTCGAATAAACTTGACAACTTTAAGCTCAAAATGGGTGCAAAGGATGAGACACTACAAATCCACGGCATGCAACGAAATAATGGCCTCTAATCATTTTCCACTTATGCAAGGTGTTCCGTAAAGACTATGATGCATGAAATTAACATGACCAGCTAAATTGATGCACAATTGGAAACAATAACAGGCAAGATCGGAGAAATTTTGGCCATAAGTCTGTGGTTTGGGTGAGCAGTAAAGTAGGTAGAATGCAAGGGGACACAATTCACAGAAGAACACAAGGCTTGTTGTGTGTGCTTGTTAAGATGTACATGCGATAAGATGATGTGGAGAGTATATGAGATCAAGCGGGTATGTACAGTGCAGGTAAAACATAATACTCCAAAGAAGCAAATTTTGAAAAATTTGACCCACTGAACACATAACGAGCGCGTAGTTACGTTCAACCAGTGTACACCTACCCCCACAACAGAAACAAGCATTGTCCCCAATGCTTTGAACTACGTGTACCCCCACAACAAATTGGAGGAATCACAGAAACAAGAGCCCCATGATTTTTATTTTCTAAGTTATTGAAAAGCAAATGAAATAAAGCAAAAGAAGTAAAACAATAAAAATAGAAAGCAAGAACAAAAATAAAAACAAAACTATTACAGCAATTGAGAAAGAGGTTACTTGGAAAGAGGGTTTTGGTAGAGCGGGTCTACCAAATCCACAGTATGCTCGTGAGGAGAGAATTGCTCAAGGAATGGCTTGAGGCGTTGGCCATTCACCTTGAAGGAGTTACCATTGTCAGGATTTTCAATTTCCACGGCTCCGTATGGATAAACCACCTTAACGATGAAAGGGCCAGTCCAACGAGAGCGGAGCTTTCCAGGAAATAGATGCAATCGGGAACTGTACAGCAGTACTTTCTGATTGGGTTCGAAAGTTTTCCTGGCAATAGATTTGTCATGGAATAACTTGAGCCGCTCCTTGTAAATTCTGGAGCTTTCATACGATTCCCTCCGCAGTTCTTCAAGTTCATTTAGCTGCAATAACCGCTGCTTACCTGCTTGAGTTAGATCAGAATTAAAAGTTCGAATAGCCCAGTAAGCCCGGTGTTCCATCTCTACCGGACAAATGGCAAGCCTTGCCATAAACTAGCCTATAGGGAGACATACCAAGAACAGTTTTAAAGGCAGTACGGTATGCCCAAAGAGCATCGGAAAGACGGAGTGACCAATCTTTTCGATTCGGGGCAACCGTTTTTTCTAAAATGTGTTTTATCTCCCTATTAGCTAGCTCAGCCTGACCATTGGTCTGTGGGTGGTAAGCCGTGGATACTTTATGGGTGACTCCATATTTCTTTAACAGATTTTCAAAAGATCGATTGCAAAAGTGGAGTCCACCATCACTAATAATTGCCCGAGGCGTTCCAAAACGAGAAAAAATATGTTCCTTTATAAATTTCAAAACAACCTTATGGTCATTGGTTCTCGTTGGAATTGCCTCAACCCACTTAGACACGTAGTCAACAGATAATAAAATGTAGAGATAGCCACAAGAAGGGGGAAAAGGCCCCATGAAGTCAATACCCCAACAGTCAAAAATTTCAATGATTAGAATTGGGGTAAGAGGCATCATGTTTCGTTTTGTGACCCCTCCTAATTGCTGGCATTGAGCACAAGTTTTGCAGAAATCAAAACAATCTTTAAATAGAGTGGGCCAATAAAACCCAGCTTGCAGAATCTTGTCGGCAGTTTTTCGGGCGGAGAAATGTCCTCCACAGGCTTCAGAGTGGCAAGAAGTTAAAATCCTCACCTGCTCATCATTGGGTACACATCTCCTCATTATTTGATCTGGACAGTATTTAAATAGATATGGATCATCAAAATAGTATTTCTTAATATCTGTCAAGAATTTCTTTTTCTGTTGAGAAGTCCATTGAGCTGGAATCTGGCCAGTTACTAGGTAATTCACTAATGTCAGCATACCATGGGTAATGAACAAGAGCAAAGAGTTGCTTCATCAGGAAAGCTATCACCTATGGGTATGCCATGGGAGTTGGATTCTGGAACTAATCGAGATAAGTGGTCAGCAACCACATTCTCAACCCCCTTTTTATCTTTAATGGTCAAGTTGAATTCTTGACAGAGTAAAATCCACCTAGTTAACCGGGGTTTTGTATCCTGTTTAGAGAGCAAGTACTTCAGGGCTGCATGATCTGTGAAGATGGTCACAGGAGAGCCAACAATATACGACCTGAATTTTTCTAGAGCAAAAACAACAGCGAGGAACTCTTTTTCTGTGGTCGTGTAATTGGCCTGTGCAGAGTCTAGTGTCTTACTGGCATAGTAAATGACAAAAGCCTTTTTGTCTTCCCTCTGTCCCAACACAGCCCCTATGGCATAATCACTAGCGTCGCACATGATCTCAAAGGGAAGGTCCCAATTAGGAGACCGCATGATTGGTGGTGACACTAGCATGTTTTTGAGCTTAGTAAAAGCATTGTCACAAGCTTGTGACCATGTGAAAGGGACATCTTTAGCAAGCAGAGTACATAAGGGCCGGGCTATAGCACTAAAATCTTTTATAAACCTTCTATAAAAACCAGCATGGCCCAAGAATGACCTTATGTCTCTAACACACTTAGGAGTAGGGAGGTTGGAAATCAGTTCAACTTTGGCCTTATCAACTTCGATTCCATCTTTTGATACAATGTGGCCTAAAACAATTCCTTGTGTTACCATGAAGTGACATTTCTCCCAATTTAACACAAGATTTTTCTCTTGACACCTCTCCAAAACCTTACGTAAATTTCCTAAACAGCTCTCGAACGAGTCACCAAAAACTGAGAAATCATCCATGAAAATCTCCAATATGATTTCTATCATGTCACTGAAAATTCCCATCATGCATCGTTGGAAAGTTCCGGGTGCATTGCACAGTCCAAAAGGCATCTTCCTAAAGGCGAAGGTACCAAAAGGGCAAGTGAATGTAGTTTTTTCTTGATCTTCCAAAGCTATCTCAATTTGATTGTACCCTGAGTACCCATCAAGAAAACAATAAAATTCATGCCCTGCAACTCTCTCTAACATTTGATCCACAAACGGAAGAGGAAAATGGTCTTTCCTAGTACCCGCATTAAGTTTCCTATAATCTATGCACACCCTCCATCCTGAGGTGACACGAGTAGGAATGAGCTCGTTATTTTCATTGGCAACTACTGTGACTCCAGACTTCTTAGGAACTACTTGTGTTGGACTAACCCACTTGCTATCTGCAATAGGGTAGATAACCCCTACATCCAAAAGCTTTTAAAACTTCCTTTTTCACCACTTCTTTCATTATTGGGTTCAATCGTCTCTGTGGTTGCCTAGAAGGTTTAACATCCTCTTCTAAGTGAATTCTATGTGTGCAGATCAAGGGGCTAATTCCCTTAATATCTGCAATTGTCCAACCTAAAGCAGTCCTGTGGGTTTTCAATATTTCCAAAAGTTGAGTTTCTTGAGTCACGTCTAATGAGGAAGATATGATTACTGGAAAAGTGTCCTCCTCCCCTAAGAATGCATATTTGAGATGTGTTGGTAAGGGTTTTAGCTCAAGCTTAGGTGGCCTCTCCTCAGAAGGTAATGCCTTGTCCTCATTTGGTGGCAATGGTTCAAATTTAGGTGCCCACCTGTTAACTTCAAATACATCTTTATGCTCAATTATAGAGTGGAGAAACTCTGACTCCAAAGTGGTCACTTCCTCATCCCAACTCGGGCTGACCAAACATGACTTAAGAGGATCATCATGTGAAACATTATCCAGGTATTTTTGTACCACGGAGTCGATCATATTAATTTCACACATGTCTTCTTCATCCCCCATTCCTTTGATTACATTGAAAATATTCAGATTAACAGTCATGTTCCCAAATGAAAGTGTCATTAGGCCTCCCCTACAATGTATGATGGCATTAGCAGTTGCCAAGAATGGTCGACCAAGAATTACTGGGAACTGAGTTCCTTGGTTCACCACAGGTTGAGTGTCAAGCACCACAAAATCGACCGGGAAATAAAATTTGTCCACTTGGACCAAGACATCCTTCACTATTCCCCTAGGAATTTTACACTACGGTCAGCTAGTTGAAGGGTGATATTGGTTGGCTCTAATTCTCCTAACCCTAGGTCCACGTATACTGAATAAGGCAGCAAATTAACACTCGCCCCTAAGTCCACTAAAGCATGTCCCCAACTTTGAATTTCCTACTACTATAGAAATAGTAGGACTACCTGGGTCTTTGTATTTTGGAGGCAAGTTGTTCCGAATTAGGGAAGTAGATTGTTCAGTCATGAATGCCTCCTTGTTGACACCTAGTTTCCTTTTTACCGTGCACTAAATCCTTCAGAAATTTAGCATATGATGGGATTTGCTTAATGGCATCTAACAAGGGAATATTCAGTTTGACTTGTTTGAACAGCTCATAAATCTCCGAATGGTTAGTCATTTTCTTTGGTGCTCTCAGTCTATGAGGGTATGGAGCTGGAGGGATATGGTTGGATTTGTCTTCCTCTGATTGATCATCTTTGCCATCTGTATTAGGGACATGAGGTGTGTCTGATTTTTCATCCTCCCTAGCCAATTCACTATGAGACTCTTGTGATGATTCCTTGGTTGGAATAGTTTTGTCAACTACCTTACCACTTCGAAGGGTAGTGACAGCCTTACAGTGCTCAAAGGTACCCTCACTGGAACCTAAACTTCCCACACTGTTTTGACCTTGTGGGTTTTGGATGGGTTGGGATGGAAGTTTCCCTTTCTCTTGTTGAAGGTTACCTATAGACGAAGTCAACTTGGTTATCTGGGATCTCACATCATTCAGAGCAGTTCAGGAGTTCTGTGTTCGTGGATTGTTGGGTTTGTACAAACTGTGTAACTATATCTTCCAGACTTCTCTTATGTGGAGGTTGGTAAGGCTGTGAGTTTTGATTCCCTTGGTTCGGTGGATGATGACCTTGATTAGAGTTTCCCTGAAATCCTTGGGGGCCTTGATTCTGAAATGGAGGAATGGAATTTGGAAAACCTTGGTTTGGATAGTGAGGGCCTTGGTTGTTTGGCAGATTATGTGGTCCTCCCTCATTTCTCCAGCTAAAATTAGGATGCTTACCCCACCCAGGGTTGTAAGTTTCAGAGTATGGGGAGTTGAAAGGTTTCCTTTGGTAGTTAAGGGCGTTGGCTTGTTCAATTTGAATGGCTCCCTTAACTTGAGGAAGATTTGGGCAGTTAATGGTCGAGTGTGTAGGATCATCGCATATAATGCATGGCTCCTCTACTCTAGGTCCATTTGGTACTGAGGGTAGTTGAGGCACACTCGTTACCTCATTCACTTTTTCATCTCTATGGCCTCTAATTTCCTTGTTAATTGGCAATTTTGGCTTGCAACTCATCATTCTCTCTTAGGTGGTGGATTCCGCCACCAGTGGATGTGCTGTGCACTTTAGCAGTGTCTAAAGAGGTGTTAGTCTCCCAAGTTCGAGCATTCTCTGCTATAGTGTCAAAAAGTTGAATTGCCTCCCTAGCACTCTTTTCATAAAATTCTCCTGCACACATCATTTGGATGTACTGTTTATTACTTAGAGACAATCCTTGATGAAAGTATGCACAAATTTGTCCAACATCTAACCCATGATGAGGGATAGCATGGAGGAGATCCTTATATCTTTCCCATACCGCTGCAAAGGGTTCACCTGGCTTTTCAGAAAAGTTCTGAATTGCTCGCATGAGGGCATTGGTACGTGCAGGAGGGAAAAACTTATTGAGGAATTCATTCCGCATGTTTTCCCATGTAAAGATCGAATTAGGTGCAAGGGAATGGAACCAGATTTTGGCTTTCTCCTTTAAAGAAAAAGGAAATAAGACCAAACAGATTATGTGGAGAGGTGAACCGGTGGAGAGGAATGCACTGCAGACATCCTCAAAGTCCCTCATGAATGAGTAAGGGTTCTCAGATTCAAACCCTTGGTATACAGGTAGGAGACGGATCATTTCCGACTTCATCAGGAATTGATTGGCCTCATCAGGAAGGCGAATACAAGAATTGGTTGTGGTCCTTTGAGGTTGTAGAATTTCTCGAAGGGTTCTTTCTACATTGGGCAAAGGAGCAGGGGGAACTCTATACTGATTTTGCTGAAGATTACCATTTCCACCTCCTAGCACTGGGTTTATTGGGAGCGTAGCATTGCCCCCATGTTGTGGAGGCTCATAGAGTCCTTGCTGATTCTCAGGATTATCCATTTGAGGTAAAATGTTATCTTGAGACACTTGGCTTATAATGGATTTCTCAGGGTTTCTAGGGGATACAGTTCTGACTAGTCGGTGTTTCTCGTTGCGAGCCCAAATTGACATGCACTACACTTACTCTGTCCAAGAAACACCCACTGAGATTTCTAACTAAAACAAAACAAAATAAAAAGATAAATGGAGAACGTACCGGATTTGCAATGCAATTGCAAATTACCTCTAGCTCTCTTCAGATCAACTTGGTTAGTCGCCACTCCCCGGCAACGGCGCCAAAAATGCTTCGTCCTGATTAGTGTGCCTAATTCTATTCCCAAGCGTAGGAATTATGGTCGTCTAGCATTGTAATACTGTGGGAATCCACAGGTCATCTCCTCAGGGAGCGGTCTTACTTTGTTGATCAATAGGAGCTATTCCCCACTAAAAGTATGATTTAAAAGAAAATTGTAATGTTGTGTTGTTTGACTGAATGGTTGATTGGTTTAAATGTTTTAAACTAGAAAGACAATTGCTGGGATTTTTAGGGTTCCACTCACTTCTGATCAGGTAAGTCCCACCTCTTATTTTATAAACTCATCTAGGAACCATTGATAAATGGTCTTCGATGGAGGATTTATCTTTAAATGCTCTTTGGAAAATAAAGATGATCGAGTAATACTAAACACTTGTTCTCAATTAAAACGAACCCTTAGTTGGCATTATGATCAAGCACAACGTGTACCGGAAATATCTCGTTAACACGTTGTCAAGAATTTGCCCAACGAAGGATTTAAAACCTTTCTACACAAGTGATCAATATTACACAATCCATTGAAAACCAAAAGAGGAATTGAGGGACTTTACCTTGATCGGGGTGAGTTTCCCCCGTATGATCCCAGCAGTAGGGGTTTAGAACTCCATAAAACTTGTATGAACAATTAAAGTCGAAGAACGATTAATCATAAAAACAGTACCTTGCAGAAATCAGAATTGACTTGTAAAACTGAGAATGAAGAATATGGAATGCTAGGATTTAAAGCAGAATAAATATTTATGCTGAAAGATTACAAACTCTTGAATCCGAAACTTCCAAAAGAATAGAACTCTGAAATCTGGATCTACAAAGTCTAACTCAAAAACTGGAGAAAACTCTTATTCTATCCAAAACCTAAACCCTAGAAGTGAAGAACTAAAAACTAAAAGAGACTCCTCTATTACTTGTGTCCTCCTCCTTTTATAGCCACCTCCAATGTGATTTTCCCATTTTGGTTCGTTGACGAAAGTGCCCTCGCGTACGGATCGAATTCTTGGACAAATCCCGTAAGTTCCATGCAGTTGTACCGGTAGAACTTTAAGTTGTACCGGTACAATTTCACTACTGTTGATTTTCAAGCAAGTTGTACCGGTAGAACTTTAAGTTGTACCGGTACAATATGTCCACTGCCAATTTTCCAGCAAGTTGTACCGGTATAACTTTAAGTTGTACCAGTACAATATGTTTACTGGTGCTTTCCTTGCTTTGCTGGAGTTCCCGAGACTTCGTCAATTGCTCACCCACATCCACATTGCTTCATATTGGCTTCCCGGGCAAACATCCTTGTGCACTTACGTTTTAAACCTGAAAGACCTGCACAAGCCTGGAAACATAGAAGAAATTAGAAGTACCTGTTCTTTTGCCAAATGTGGGTAAATTGTGATTTAGATGTGCTTAATTCTATTATAATTATCACTCAAATGTGTATTCATCACTAATATTAGTATATATATATATATATATATATATATATATATATATATATATATATATATATATCGGATTTTTGGTTAACTAAAAAAAAATTTACCTAAAATTTGGTTAATCATATTGATAGTTAGGTTTTTTATTTATATAAATACCAAATTAATTATCAATTCTTTTTAGTTGGTATAATTCGGTTAACATAACCATGTTCACCCCTCGCTTTGACGGTGCCACTAATCAGCAAGTCCTTATTTTGGCTTGAGATAAAAGAGCAACTATAGAGGAGGTATTTTTGGAGAGAATTGGATTATCTGTTTTTAATTGATTTCTCTTCCTAAGCTAGATTTTGATTTTCTTTTAGATTATGGATTGATTCATCTATACCCAGATTTTGATTTTCTTTTAAATTATGAATTTATCCATGTTTAGAAAATGAGACCAGATCGACAATGGATTGATTATCGGATGAAAGATGGTGCTTTAACTATGGAGTTCGAAGTTGGCATTGAGGGATTCATTAATTTTTCACTGAGTCACCCAGAATTGATGGACCGGAGTAGGATTCGGTGTCCATGCGATCATCGTAAGTGTCAGAATCGAAATTTTCAAGAGGCGGATACTGTGAGATATCATCTAGCAAAGTATGGATTTGTCCGTGACTATTATACTTGGTATCTACATGGTGAGCCTATCGAGGAAGATACTGGGGAACTCGATGTCAATTTCAATGAAGTCATAGACGTAGGATTTGTCAATCCTCAACCATACAATGCTTTTGATACAATGCTAATTGATGTTGTCCCCCCTTCCTTTAATCCTAATGACATTGAAGAGGACCCGAACCCAACAGCTGCAAAATTATTTGAAATGCTGAAAGCAGCCGATCAGGAGATCTGGCCTGGTAATAGATATCATTCAAAGTTATCTGCTGTTGCGAGATTGTTGAACATTAAATCTGAACACCATTTATCTGAACGTGCTTATGATGATATTTGTCAATTGATGTCCGAGTTACTACCATCGGACAATGTGATGATTGATAGCTTCTACAACACCAAAAAATTAGTTCAGGGTTTGGGTCTACCCGTTGAAAAGATTCATTGTTGCATTAATGGTTGCATGATATACTGGGGTGAAGATAGTGAACTTGCAAGTTGCAAGTTTTGTCACCATCCCCGTTTCAGGAGACCAATGCGTGGATCTCATAAGCAGAAAACAAATGTTCCTTATAAAAAAATGTACTACTTTCCCTTGGCTCCTCGATTACAGAGATTGTTTGCATCTAATGCCACAGCCAAATATATGAGGTGGCATGCTGAGCATGAGTCTGAAGATGGTGTTATGCGTCATTGTTCAGACTCTGAAGCTTGGAAACATTTCAATCAAACTCATCCTGATTTTGCAACTGAAAGTCGAAATGTTCGACTGGGTCTTTCCACTGATGGCTTTAATCCATTTGGTCAATCCGGACAACAATATTCTTCATGGCCGGTTATATTGACGCCATACAATTTGCCCCTATGGATGTGCATGAAAGATGAATATATGTTTTTATCTATAATTGTGCCAGGGCCAAAGAATCCAAAGGGAAAATTGGATGTTTTCTTACAACCTTTAATTGCAGAGTTGAAAACATTGTGGGAGGTGGGTGTATGTACATATGACATTTCGAGGAAGTAGAATTTTCAAATGAAGGCTGCTCTAATGTGGACAATTAGTGATTTTCCCGCATACTCAATGTTGTCGGGATGGAGTACTGCAGGGAAGCTTGCTTGTCCTCATTGCATGAAAGATTCAGATGCATTTACATTGAGTAAAGGGGGCAAGACATCGTGGTTTGACAATCATCATAAGTTCTTACCAAGACATCATCAATTTCGAAGGAATAAAAATTCTTTCTTGAAGGGTAAAACAGTGAGAAAAGTTGCACCACATGTCCGATCAGGGGAGGAAATATTAGAGCAAATTGAGCAATTAGGGTTGAAGAAAGTGTCAGAAACTGATGCTGAGTCCACTAATGCTCGTATTTTCAAGAGTTGCGAATGTGGATGGAAGAAAAGAAGCATCTTTTGGGATTTACCTTATTGGAGCACAAACCTCATTCGACATAATCTAGACGTCATGCATATTGAAAAAAATGTCTTTGATAATGTCTTCAATACTGTTATGAATGTTGAAGGAAAAACAAAAGACAATGCAAAGTTAGGGCTGACTTAAAAGAGTTTTGTCGACGAGTAGAGTTGCACCAAAATGAGAGCACAGACAAATATCCAAAAGCTACTTATACTTTGGATAAGTCGAGGAAAAAAATTTGTGCGAATGGTTGAAAGAACTTCGATTTCCTGACGGGTATGCCTCGAACATGGCAAGATGTGTTGATATGAATAAGCTCAAATTATTTGGCATGAAAAGCCATGATTTCCATGTGTTTATGCAAAGGCTAATTCCAATAGCATTTCGTGAACTATTGCCAGAGAATGTGTGGTCATCTTTGATAGAGCTGAGTAACTTTTTAAAGATCTTACATCTACAGTAATAACAGAGGAAGACATGAGGCGACTTGAAGATGAAATTCCTGTTATTATCTGTAGGCTTGAGCGTATATTACCTCCAAGTTTTTTTTGATTGTATGGAGCATCTCCCCATCCATTTGTCGTATGAAGCAAGGATAGCAGGTCCTGTTCAATACCGATGGATGTACCCTTTTGAGAGGTTAGCACCAAAAATAAATCATATGAATTTGATATGTCAATCCAATTTAAAATGACTACTTATTTTATGTAGCTTGACAAAGATTATCTTTAGGTACCTTCGAAGGTTGAAAAATAATGTGCGCAATAAAGCAAAAGTTGAAGGTTCTATATGCAATGCATATTTGGTTGAGGAGACATCTTCATTTTGTGCTCATTATTTTGAGCCATATGTCAATACAAGACATCGAAGAGTGCCACGAAATCTAATTGTCATTGATAGAGATGAAACTCAAGAACATGAGGGGATGCTTTCCATTTTTAAGCATGGGGGTAGAGCATTTGGCAAGGAAAAATTTCGATATCTTACTCCGGATTAATATCATGCAGCTCGCACGTATATTCTATTGAATTGTGAAGAAGTAAAGCCCTATATTGAGTAAGTATCTGAATTTCTTAAAGAAATGATTGAAAACTAATTTATATATGCAAAAATATTTATGTAATTGCTGAAACTAATGGTCATTTGTTATAGACTATTTGTGGCTAGATTAAGAGAACATCAACCATATGTTGAAGAAGCCGAAGTTGATGCTAAACTTGATAAAGACTTTGCATCTTGGTTTGAGGCACATGTGAGTAATAAAAATTCAACTATATATATATATATATATATATATATATTGTTGGATTTAGTTACCCATAATTCTTATAACTTTCAATTTTTCTATAGGCTCATGACTCGATTTCGAATATCTCCAGCCAATTCATAAAGGACCTTGCAAAAGGACCTTTACGAGGTGTTAAGACGTTTCCTGGATATTATGTGAATGGATATAAGTTTCACACTTTGGGACATGGATCAAATAAAGCAACCATGAATAGTGGAGTGTGCATAAAGGGTTCTAATTTTAGTGCAATAGAATTGGACTTTTATGGTCAACTAATGGAGGTTTTACAGTTGGAATACCCTGCATTACCACTTAAGAGAGTCATATTATTCAATTGTCAGTGGTTTGATCCGACACCAAGCATAGGTACAAGAAGTCCCCCTGAGTATAAGCTTGTTGATGTGAACCACACGAGAAGATTCAATAGATATGAACCATTTATTCTCGCGGAGCAAGCAATGCATGTCTATTATGCATCTTATCCAAGCACAAGGAAAAACATGTGTAATTGGTGGGCTGTTTGCAAGATAAAAGCTCGGGGGGTCGTGGAAGTAGCCGAGACATCGAAAATTTTGCTATCAAATGCAGGAGCATTTCAAGAGGATGTCATCGAAAACCATTATATTGATATTACAGCAGACAAAGAACCTCAATCATTAGTTATCACAGTTGTCCTTTTGTAGACATTGATGATATAGAACTTGAAGAAAATGAGGTGGAACTAGAAATAGAGTCAGATGAAGAATATGAAGAATTAGATGATGATGATAATAATGTGACCAATATTGAAGATTGATGCCTTTATATTATTGTGATCTTATGAATATATTTATAATATTGTTTTCAATACTAGTATTTTTTTCTTGCATATGTATGTACTTTATAGTAGTCATTTTCATTATAAATGTGTTGTTTTGTAATTATGTTCATTGAAGGTATGAGAGGTGGCCATTCAACAAGGAGCAGAGCTAATTCTGCAGGTCGGGGGGGCAACTAAACTATCTGCACCAGCCGTCCTACCTTCAAGCACTGCCCCACCAGCTATAGGTTCGACACCTACCTTCATTGTGGAGAACTTATCACCACCTTCCCCACAGACTGATCTGGAGTCTTCTACCGCATCAGCACCAGCCGGGTCATCAACCACATGTGGTACCACACGGAGAAAGAATATAGAAACAGTTGATAGGGAGACCACGTATGCTTAAAATGTTTATTATGCAACTTATTGTTTTTTGGTTGCTTGCTTTACAAGATAATTTATTTTCATATGAGATTTAACATTCAATATTCGTTTGTAATTTTTGGAATAGATTTCTTCCAAGTGCTTCAACGGGACATTACTAAGATTTTCAAGGCATAGACTAGAAAAGGAGGGTGCAACATGGAGGTTGGTGTCTGCCAACACTAAGGAGTTCTATTGGGACGAATTTAAGGTATTTCATATGTACTTGTTCTCTTGTTATAAACTATAACTATTATAATGGGTAGCATTTTGAATCCATCAACTACATTGTTTGAGATAGTACAAGACAAATTTTGTGTATTTGTATATGTACATCTAAATCTAGATGATGACTAGGAACTTTAAAAAAAAAAAAATTCTAATACCAATCTAAATTATCTTTTCTTTTCTTAGTGAGGTTTTGGAGACTGAATTTGTGGACAGACAGATTCGTATATATCTTTTCTTCTTTTTTCTTTTTTCGTAGTAGTCTTTTTCTCTCTTGTATAGTAGAACTTCATCTTTTTCCTGCTTATTTATTTCTTTGATTCGTTTTTTTTGTTGCTCAAAACTTGTTGCCTAGAAAAAGATTTGGTTTGTGATTTCCAGCCATGGCAAAAGGTTTTCTGTAAAAAAAAAGAAAAGAAAAAAAAAGAAAAAAAAAGAGATCGGTATGGTTTTTGGGTTGGGACTGACAGGGAATGCATGGAGGAAAAGCTAGTTGTTGGTAATGAATACAGGTTTTTTTTTTTGTTTGCAGATCGTTTTTGGTGAAGTTTTCTCTTTGTTTTTGTTGTTTGTCTACCTGGAAAATCGACCATATTATTATCAGGTTATGAAGGGGAAAAGCTTGAGAATGTGAACAATTGTGATGAGATGCTGAGGAAATTATACCATCAGGATGTGGATGTTGATGTTTTTAGTGCATATAAACTGAATGGGAATGGCTAGGAGGACTGTCAAAAGCTGAGTCTCCTTAGGGTCAGTGGAGGATTTAATGATTTACTCGGTTATTAACTTCAGGAATCCTATGAGATAAATATAGGTTTTTTTTACTTAGATACGCTTGCATGTAGAACTTTAAATTAATTCTAATTTAATTTACATCTAGTCAAATTTGATGGCTAATGTGGAAACTCTGAATATAAAAATTGTATTCAAATTAGAAAAAGAATTCAACTAATACCAATCTGGGTCAATACTAAATCAAACTACTTGATTATTTTAAATTTAGGATCGTGTTACTCTAAAATTGATCTTGATGATTAAGTAGTATTTTTTAAAGAAAATAAATTATATAATTATATCAAAATTTAAATAATAAATTAGATTGAAGGTTTATTGGTAACTGTTTTTTAAAATAGTTTTAAAAATTCTGTTTGAGAACTGTTTTTTAGAGGAAAGAAAAAAATTGTTTAAGAACCTAAAATGTTTTTATAAACAGGAGCAAAAAGAGACACATATATTGTCTAGAGTGTTGGGATATTCGTGTTAGGATATTGGCATATGATGGATGCCCTCATCTCTACATTAGACAAGAAGGGATATTCATGCCCTTCTTGTCTAGAGTGTTGCAGTATTCTGAAGGTATGTATTGTCTTCTTGCTTTTTTGTTTCATTAAGGAATTTGCAGCATTCTGATGTGCAACTATACTGTATGTGGTTTAAGATCATTCAAACTTGTTAATATTGTGTTATTTCAAAATCACATTGGCAACTACTACTGTATGTGGTTATGCATATTTATTTGTTGAAATATATTTTTTTTTTCTTCAGAAAGCATGTACCTGGGATGATTCAAATGATGCATTAGTCAAGAGAACGTTTTAAAGGATGGCAGGGAAAGCGATATGGGGATTGGTTGTGCAAGATGCGAATCGAAGGGAAAAAAGAGAACATATACCAGAAGATGTATGGGAAAGCTGGCAGCAACATTGGAGTACTCCTGAATATAAAAAGAAACGTGAACAAGCTGCAAAAATCGCCGTACAGAAAAGGGAGGACCTGGCACCGGTCTTTCCACACATACAGGTGGCTCTAGATCCACAATTCAACATTGTATTGCTTTGGTAAGAATTTTAAGAATATTTTTTTAAATAACATTTCCTCATCATCTTATCGAACTAATTAATTGATAATTAATTTTTGTAGGAAAAGGAATTGAAACGCCCCCCCACGCCATTTGAAGTGTTCAAGAAGATGCACACCAAAAAAGATGGTGCTTTCATTGACAAAAAGATTAAGGGACATCAA
>JAREIK010009529.1:0-15009 GCA_029783825.1 Sapria himalayana
TGCCCCGATCTCTAACTCATACCTTTCCAGTTGCACCCTATTGGAATTCATGGAATATTGCCAAATCTCATTTGATCTTGGTGTATGCTTAAAGCCCGGCCCGAAGTTACGTATGAATAGTAAAAGGAAACTTATCTATCTATCTCGGGATGCTCAATCAATGAGACCAACTCTTTCGAATTCCTTCTTTCATAGAGGGCAGAAGGAGCAGCTTAACTAATCCCCGAAAATGCCCGCTACAATTTTCCTTGTTCGTTCCTAGGCTGTTCAAAGCATCTAGGAAGAAAGGACTGAGCAATGAAAAAGACATTTCGGCAATCCCGAGGTAAAATCTCATCTTAGTCAGATCATCAGATATCCAACGATCAAAATGTTCTCGAATAGGCAGGCTGTGAGGCCACGATCGAATCTGCCTTCCCTGACCCGGTCGCATTCAACTACAAGCAAGCTATTTACTCGATTTAAAGTCGGATCTTGCCTTCACTCCTAAAGGTTTAGAATCCTCCTCGCCTAGAAGGAAGAAGTCTGGTGAGCCAAGTCACTAACTAGAGTAAGGATGCCAGAGATGGCTCGAATCCATACACGGTTCAAGTCTTTCTTTAATACGAGACCACCAAAGCAAGGAAAGAGTCAAAGTAAAGCAAGACTGGCCACTTCCACCGATCCTGACCCATAGCCTAACTAACTAGGAGTTTCGGGCTTAGCTCTTCACCCTAAACCTGGACTGGACTGGCTCGCTTGAAAGAAATGCACGAATGCTACTCGAAAGAGAGGTCTTCATCTCGTGCAAAAGACTCATCCCAGGAATGTCAAAGAAAAGGTCCAAACAGAGCAGTGCCTTCGAAAGGTCAGGGCCTAGAAATGGAACTCTTCGGGGTGCTAAAGTAAAGAGTAGGTCTTTTTTCCCTCTACTCTAGTCGATTTGAAACTGAAGAGCTGGCTTCTACCCCTGAACAGGCTATCCACATCCCTTAGTCATAGTAGGAGTCGAAAGCTACCTCGTCAACTCGGGAAAGCTTCTACCCTTATAAAACTTAGAGGCAACGGAGGAAGGGAATGCTTGGCCTAACCCAGTAGGAAAGAATATTCGCTAGCTCGGTAAGAACAATCGGAATACAAGGACGGGACAGGACTAGAGGACTCTCTATTGTCCTAACAGCCGATCCGGAACTAGGACTTCAGCAGCCACAGGATTGTAAGTTGTTGAATTGACTTCCCTAGCTTCCGAAGCTAAAGAGGAGGGGTCTTGTCTTCCTCACCTGTAGTCTAATTTCCTGCTACTCTTTCATTTTCCTGGAGATTAAGGAGTCCCCCTTTCCTGCTCTATAGCAATTCTAAGAGTTATAACAAGGGAATTTCCATTAAGATAGTAATTCCTATGAATAATCTTTACTAGTAGAAGTTCTGATTCAAATCAGAGTCACGTCCCTTCCTCCCCTGCCGAAAAAAGAGGGATCCGCTTTCTCAAAGGGAAAGGAAAGACAAAGAGCTAGCTTCACCTCTCCCAAAACCACCTCCTTCCCTTCCTACTATAGGCTTAGGGGCATAGACTTCCTACCAGCTCTAGGCTTACTTGCTTAGGATGCAATCCCCGGAAGAAGATGCCCAACCTGAGATCCTAAAAGCGCTCCTTCTTCCACGGCTTCCCAGTAAGTTAGGGAATCAAAGCTACCTTCTTCACCTCCTATCCCTGCCTAAGGCTCATTCTAAGGTTCCTTTTAATTCACTGCTGGTAAGCTTTCTTCTTCCCTTTCTAACAAAGATATATATATTATTTATGACTCCTACTATTGCTATAGTCCGTAACTAAGGCTATATCTTTCAACTAAGTACTAGACCTTGCTATGGACGGCGGTCCTCTTGCTTACGTCCTTAGTATACCATCTACTAGTATACCTATTGACTTTACTTTCAGCTACTATAAACTGCACGAGCTATTACAGCTACTAGAAAGATTACAGCTAAGAAAAGAAGAGCTACAGCAACTGCTACTATTGAATAAACTGCAACTAGTAAAGAACAAAGAGCTACTAGAACAACTATAAATCTTTCATTTCCACTACGCCTCCTATTCTATACGGCAAGGGTCCCTGACGCCCAGCCTGGTAATCTAGTGAAGGGGCCGCCTACGAGGGTCCGATGGAATGCTTGAATAAGAAGTAGTGTCAATTGCCACCTTCGGCGCCTCAAGCACTTGAGAAAATGAAAAGAAAGAATCAAAATTCAGGAAATCAACGTGACTCTCATTCACACGAAAGGACCAATTATATATAATATACAAAAACGACAAGTCAATAGTTTGAAGCAGACGACAATAAGTAGAACGACACCATCGTTTATTGCTTCATCTACAGCAAGTTTCCGTCCGTTGAAAGGATTGAAGTTTGTCACATTGATATGCTGATTTCTTTATTTTTAAAATACTGAACTCTTGGAGGAAGAGCAGTTCCGTGACTTCCGAGCTTAAGAGAGCTTCGTGACCCAAGGTAGGAATCGAGTGAAGTAGCTAAGCTTTCCGCTATGAAAGTAGCAAGGTAAGCAAGGGAAAGTTCGGAAGGAATAGGAAGAAGCGATGCCATTGAAAGAAAAGAGTGAATTGGATTCATTAGATCCGAGAGTGAAAGAGATTGAATAGAACCCACACCATTTAAATCCCTGTTGTTCAGTGGACCGGGAAATATATTTCTTAAAAAGAAGCAACATCCTAATGGTCCTGGCCCTTAAAGAATCAATACCCGGAGAATAGAGGGTGTAACCGGCAAGATCCGACTTTAAATCGAGTGAATAGTAGTTGAATCGAGATTAGCGATTAGTATTAGATCAAAAATATCTTTCTTTCTCGCAGCTCGTGCTTTAAAGCGAACGAATGGAACTACAGGAATGATTGGCCTTATTCACTCCTTTTTCATAGCTACCAAGAATGAGCTTATTCAAGCGGATAAGAGAGCGACGGACAAGGCGACAACAGCAATTACTTGTGCAGCCCCTCAAAGACTAGCACCGTCTTCTTCATCTCTGAGCTCACAGCAAACGAAGGACACTTTTCGAAGCCTTATATTATATTATATTATAGGGCGACGACTACTCGACTCTCGACTCTCTACTCTATCTATATCTATACTATATAATAGGGGTGCTAACTCCTCTCGCTAGCACGCACTTCCTTTCCTCTTGATCGCTGTAGCGCTTTTTCGCGCACAACAAGACAAAAACCCCGGGTATAATTGAAGTTATGATTCTCACCTAGCTTAAGATCGATCACCTTGCCTAATTAGTACCCGCTCCTTGGATCAGTCAATATCACACCGGCGAGGTCGAGAGGGGTTTTTCTTTACCCGGGGTAGTAGGACTTAGAATAATACCTAAGTAGAGTGGTTGGAGGCTACCTTCCCTTCATGGACTCCCGAATACTGGATTAATTCATACTTAGCATTTTTAAAAGCATTCCTTCCGGGAGTCGGATGTGGATGCCTATGCCTCTTCATTGGTACCTTTTTATGTTTCTTAGACTGGTGGAACAAGCACAACACTTTCAGGTCCTCAATCGATCGCTGGTTCAAGAAGAAGAGCTATCCTTTTCCCATGCGAGATGCTATATCCCTTTTTTTTGGCCTATAGTTGTTGGACTAGTTCGCCTAATCGTGATTGCCATTGCCCCTACCAGACTTGTTAACCTAGACTTCCATTCTAGATCTCCATTTACATATGAGTCCGAAGGTTAAGCAAGTAATTCAGAGCTAGATTATGAATGATAACCATTGCACTCGTGCGTTAAGGGAGTTTTCCCCACGGAAGGAGGATTGAGAAACCAATAAAGACGTGTCAGACACATACTCCCGTCCCGTTACCAAAGACAGCTATGATTGATCAGAGGCAAAAAACTGACTAAGTTACTTGCCATGTCCATAGCCAACCAACCACCTTAATTGCTGAACCCCTTCCCTTAGGTACACTTGATGGCGGAGAAAAGGAGGAATTACTTTCCAAATAAGAAATGGAATACCTCGAGGTGAACCAACCGCCCACCCAGCAGGGTTAATAGTTCATATTGTACTATTGTACACGGGTAGTTAAGAAGTGAATATACCATACCTTCTTTAGTGCAGTGCGGCGGGAAAAAAACAGTATGCATGAGACTATGTGAGCACCGGACCAACCCGACTAAATGTTTAGCATGGTTTCCGTGATCGGCAGAGGAAATTCGTCCTTAGGGAATGCGTTATTCGGGTCTCTGAAGTCAATGCAAACCCGAATCTGCCCGTTCTTCTTGGTCACTGAGGCAATGTTTGCCAACCAATCGGGATCTTTCTCTTCTCTTATGAGACCCACATCTTTGAATTTATTCACTTTTTTCTCAATCTTCTTCATGAGGAGTGGATGAAAGCGTCGTTGTGCTTGCTTGATGGGCTTAGCATCTGGTTTGATATTAAGCCTGTGGACGGCGATTTCAGGGTCTAGCCCATCTCATAAGGGCATCTCAGCCTAACTCCAGGCCAAATATGCCAAAGTATTCATTCCTTAAGGAGCTGGACGTATTGTTCAGCTTCCTATGAAGCTAGGCTAGCACTTAGGAAGATTGGACGAGGGTGGCGGGGGCACATCTGGTGGTATCGTATATAAGAGAGAGCTTCTTTTAAGAATGATCTGAAACTCTTAATGGAATAAGAGAAGAAAAGTAGTGAAGAACTATAGAGAGCTGGTTGTTGACCAACCACAACTCACTAGAATGAATGAATCAAGTTGCTTGTAGTTGAATTTGTCGAGATTGGGTTGGTGTTCAGTGTACCGCACCGTGTGTAGCCTATGCGAAGCAAGCCCCTTTTTCATTTCAATAGGGTACAAGATCGAAAAGAATGCATTGGATTCCAAGTGAGATGCCCAAGAAAAAAGGAACGAGGTTGGTCGTAGATCTTAAGCAGGCTGATTGTCAATCATTTTTTCCGAGAGGGCGAATCCATAACATAAAATCGTGAATGAAAAAAAAAGCGTGACGAGAATTCTCAACTCGAGATGTTAGAAGGTGCAATGGGTGCCGGAGCTGCTACAATTGCTTCAGCGGGAGCTGCAGTCGGTATTGGAAACGTGTTCAGTTCTTTGATCCATCATTGGCTAAACAATCATTTGGTTATGCCATTTTGGGCTTTGCTCTCACCGAAGCTATTGCATCGTTTGCCCCAATGATGGCCTTTCTGATCTCATCCGCCATTGGACTTTTAGCGGATTCAGAGTTAGGTGGGGCCTTCTCACTCCCTAAGGAAGGAGAAGGGTGGGTGGCCCCTTGCGTTAGGATGAGTCCAGTGTAGTCGGATGGAACGGAAGCGCATATCGGAAACGAATCTGGCATCTATGGAACCCACGTGCGAACCTTCGGAGCTCGAAGTGAAACGATAACATCCGGAACTTTTAGTTTTCTATGGTAAACTTAGGCGAGTCCTTATAGACTACCTAGTTATGACACCTTGATGCACGTTGGTGCATTGGGGTGCACTGGTTGACGCGGAAGGCCAGCGTGGGGCCATTATAATGAATTAGGTCACATGATCGGGAGCTTGTTTTGTTGGGGTGGGTAGGTCTATCCATACCCCCATCCAGCTTAAGGTTGTTCCCATCTTTGAGCCTACTATTGCAGCTCATTATGGTCAATAGACCGAGAGTACACCTGGAAGCTTGGAATTGATTGCTAAACCATGCACCACTTGTATCAAGCGTTAATAACTGTAGCCCCTAAAAAGTGGCAGAGAGTTTTTTAACACTCTAGTATGATCAAGTATTACCGGGTACTCCGAAGATTGAGTCTGAAAGTATTCTTATTGGGCACACGTGGTGGTACTCTTCTTTTAAATAAAGCGATGCCTTTACTCTTTGTAGCAACAATGTTAATTTGTATCTTATTTGTATGAAACTCGGCTCAATGGATTTCTTTCATGCCTTACTTGAAAAGGTTGGGTTCTCTCTTGGGAGTCGAGTCCTGTTGAGTACACAATTAAGACTTTAAGTTCGTTTACACAGTACGAGAAAGACAATTATAAAGAATGGGACTAAAGCCACTTTTTTAGATTATATTCTTTAATATAGCAATAGCATCAACATGACAATAACATTACAAAGCGATATAGGCATTTATCCCACGAGAAAGACACCTACGTTACACTAACAGGAGCGCGCTTCTTTATTAAACAAAAAAATACATTATGAAATGAACCCACATATAAAAGTGGGCTGGTCTGCTCATTATTTGTGTTCGTACATTTATTCATTATTGCAATACAAATAACACCTCCACTATGGAGGGGATTCGCGCCGGATGGAACAAGGCCTTTTGAACCATACATATAATATACTACTGTTGCTGGAATGAAACGCAGCCTCGGAACAGAATTATGCTGCTTGCTGGGCCCTGATGGTGGAACTGGCATTTTTTGGGGGAAGAAAGCGGCCCCCTTTTGCGGCAGAGTGGGCAGCATCGCTTTCCCTCGTGTAGCTATGATGCCATTCAGAAACAACACAAGAAGAAGAAAAGAAAAAGCAGTATTTCGCGGATTCTTGCCATCACTGGAAAACAAATTGAGCTGTAGGCATCAAGGTAAGGGACCGAGATTATATACTGCTGCAGAAGCGGAATCGAAGGGGTTGGTTGAAAGGTAAGGATAGCGTGATTGGCCGATTGGTTGGAAGGTAAGGATAGCATGATTGACTGGTTGCGGGTCCTTTGGATCATGGGCCACAGCTACTTGGGTAGAGACCGCTGAACATCATTTGGACAGGCCGAGGCTATATGGGCTTAGGCCTTTTTATGGCTGTCATTTGCTGAGCTATTTGGAAGGGTTCACTTATTTTGTATATAAGCAGTCAAACAAGATCGGATGGAATCTAGCCTGACAAGCAGGCAATGGGAGTTCGAACCTCCCTCGATCTATTCTATGGTTAGTAAAGCGCGTCTTGCGAGTCAAGAGAGGGATCGGATCAAGATGCCGTGGGCCCACAAAACCTTCGCGCGCACCGACGCGCTTTACTCACCATAGCATAGAGGAGGCAACCTGTTCGACGTCAGAACCGATCTCTCAACTTGATGAGCGATCCGCGCTTGGAAGCAAAGTGGCTATAGCTTGCTGTACTTCGCGCACAAGAAGAGCGATCGAATGGAGGGCCCAGTGAGCCCACTGCAATGGCACCGAAATGGGGTCTGTAGGACGAGAACCCTACACCAGCTGAGATCCTTTCGTGCGCACGGCGTACCGATAGGCATTAGCCACTTTGTGACGGGGGCGACCATGGATTAACTAACAAGATTAAATAGCTATCATAAAAAAGCATGGATTGAACGTCTCTAGCTTTTAAAACCCGTCTTTTTCGCCTAAAATTAGCTAAAATATAGCGCGATAGAAGCCCTAAACTAGCTAAGTACGTACGCAATAGCGCGGGAAGAGCCCCTACCCTATAGTTTGAAACTAGCTCTGAATCAAAGAAGCTAGCATAGCATAGCGAAAAGATGCTCGACATTATTAAAACCTATATTATTATACAAGATGCTCAACCATTTCTCCAGACTATATAACTAATCAATGCTACACTCACTGGTAACGAACAGCAGGAATCGCATACAAAAGTTCACAATAAGTATGCCAATCCACCGGTGAAGATAAAGGCACATCCTGAGAAAGAAACTCGAAAATGTACTTACTTCGAATGGCGAAGGGCCATAGAAGTGCGCTTTTAAAGCGCATTGATATGGCTGTGAAGGTCACAGGGGCTATGAGACCCGATTAAGCGTAGGAATTAGTGCTGGAAGCCCTAGTAGTAAGCAGAAAATGAAAAGTAGCCCCAAGCTTATTCATAAGCTCAAGATAGCCAAGATGGATGGAGTAGGGCTAGTCTAAGACAAGACAGACCGATCTCTATTCTCCTGCTCGCGTTTACAAGGTTTCCCACTCACTCTATTGAGTTACAGCCCTTGTTGGGTTCTGCAAGGAAGCATCTCGATAGGTCCGCAACCTGTGCTGTGGTTGATGCCCCAAAGAGCTAGAATTCCATACTCGATTTGCCGGTTCTTCGTCCGAGCGGCCCCCTGAGGATGCGGGAAGCCAATGATAGGAGTGGTTAACTGGACTCTTCTCTTCTTCGAATGATTTCAACCTTGATGCCCTATCCGCTCCGCGGCGACGCCTAAGCCGCTTAGTAGGGACGGACTTAAATACCCCATCATAGCACTCTAAGGTTCAGCAGGGAACTATTGAAGCTTCCAGCTTTCCACCTATATGGATTGTTTGAGCGTAAATAGACACGATCTTCCTTCGGCACGCGTACAGTCCAAACACAGTCTTGCTCCTATAGCTCTCCTCTCTGGTTGGTCAAGACACTTCTCTTTTTTTCATTTATGTATTCCATTCCCGGTGATCCTGTCCCGCTAAACACAAATCTTTCTTTTCATTTTTTATATCCCCTATAGAGACTTAGGCGTATAGACGAAATATAAATTCTAACTAAGTAGGTTTCGAAAGGAAATAGCCCATTAAGTAGAGGAGTCAACGGCACGCACACGCAGGAAAGGCGGTCTTTCGGTTCATTGGTCTGGTCTTTCGCTTGTACGTACATCGGCTTGTTGGTGCTTGGAATAATAACCTGCCCTAGGCCCTCAATTTGTAGCTTGGTTAAGTTCTTTCGTTAGGTGAATGAGGAGTTACAGGCGGACATGGGAACATGCAGTATGTCAATCACAAATCAGCTGTTGGGGCTCTTGCGGCGCACGCGGTACATGTGGCTCTTTGAATAAAAGCTGTTGCTCTTGTTGGTATACAGGCCGGCTAATAGAACATGAAATCTGGGAAAGAGGAGTAGACAATCTGGGAGGTACAGGCCCGGCGCACGAAGCAGGAGGAAATCGGTACCCGCGAGGCTGGCGAAGTCGGCACAAGAAGTAGGCGGAGTAGAGGCAGCAGTTGCGGGTTCAGGTGCGGCTAAATCAATATCCCCGCCTTTATATTTTATATATTGGGGGGTTGGCGGAGTTGGTAGGAAGCACGGTTGGCACAGTTCTGTAAATAAGAGATGTCTCATCCGGTTGAGCTGTCGCAATCAGTCTTTCTCTTCCTGGTAGCAGTACGAATAGGAGATCCAACATGACTGTATTAAGCCTTAAGCAATCAGGGTGAAGCTAGCTCATTGCCAGAAAGCAAACAGGTCGTATTTAGATCAGAGGACGCTCATCCCAGGCAGGCAGCAGGGGCTTCGGGTGGAAGGAATGAATCAAGTAAGGTGCGAATACTGTGTTTCAGTGATTGATTTCTCCCTTAAATAGCTCCGCTACTCTACGGACTTCCTGACTTAGCCTTTATTTCGTATAAGACAGATAAAGAGTATGCCCAAATAGACTAGTAATTTTTGAGTGTTTCATAGCATAGGCGCAATGAGTTAATCAATTGGGGAATGGGGGCTTCCGCTTTCTTTTAATGGATGCTGTTCCGGGTGCGCCACATGGGAGGCGCTTTCGCTTCCCTCTTTTTAAGAAAAAATACATGGTAGTCGGGGAGCCAGGCACATAGAGATAGGGACATCCATCGGTAAGCCAATAATTACAATAATGGAATAAGAACATGGGGAAGCCAGCACGCGGTACACAGCATACAGGAGGACGAAATCAATACAAGTAGTGGGGAAGCCGGCCAATCAACCATGTAGACAGAAGAAATATAGCAAACTAGCTCATCAGTACAGCTAATTGATTCGTTAGGTGACATGAGTTACACAAGCTAATAGGAAATCGGCACGTACCTCGCTTTCTTTCTTCCTCTGGTTGAGTCAATAAAGCTAGCTGCTGCTTTTAAACTATACAGATGTAGTGGGCGGTAGTTGGAAGCACAGTACGGGCAGAAGCAATCCCCAAGCATCATTTTAGAGCTCATTAGTCTTAGTGTGAAACCCAATAAAAAGGGGTGCAATAGGTCACTATAGGAAGATGAACCCTCCATAAAAGAAGTTAGGCCTAGAAAGGGAATTCCACTTATAGATAGGAATAGGCCCATGCAAAATAAGTATATCGGGAAACGGGAGTCAACGGGGGGCAGTTAGCCCGGTCGATAGATGCGGTGCTGAGGTCGCACTTCTCTTAATGAGTCTGTCCATTCGAGCAGTCTGTCGGAAAGGGTTGTAATCCCTCTCTTGGTGATAGTAGCTCTTCATCAGCTTATAGTAGGAGCTGAGCTCTTCCGCTAGCTTACTAGCTCTGGTAGTCAGGCTCTTCGGTCAATAGTTCCACTGGAAACTGCTTCCTGTATAACTGCTTTTTCATTTGTATTTGATACAATCTCTTCTTTCCGTCTACAATTCCCTCCCCTTTGGAGCTGGAGCATTCTTCCTTTATTAGCCGCCTTACCTGATAGGGAGAAACTCCCCGTGTTAGCTTAGCGATCAGGATCAAGTTCAAGCAAGGAATCCTAGACATCCCTAAGGCTCGTTTAAATAAATTATGGGAGTAGTATGAAATTATTATGTAAAGCATTCGGTAGTCGTCAATCCATCCTTTTCTTTTATTTCACATGGGTGATAGTACGAGTGCTGCTTTCATTTAAGATACATTAAAACCCATTATTCTTTGTAGCCTGAAGAAGAAATAGATATTTTTAGTAGAGGAAGGACGTAGCTGGCACAATCAGGGAAATGAAGGCACCAGCAGATGCAGTTTTTGGAATAGATCGCTTAGCTCTACTTCTCAGTCAATCCCCTTTCTTTGTTCATGGCTTTTCATTTATTTTCATGCTTATATTTTCTGTAAAGATCTCGATGACCGCTTAATTCATCTTTCCTTTCCCGCTCCTGAATGAGAAGTGGTTTTTTTTATTATCTTTCGTAGGCCTGAGAAAAGTGATCTCTTCAACTGAAAGCCTTTCGACTTAAAAGTTACCAATAGAATAGGCTTTAGAGTAGCTCTTTCCAAATAGGTAGAGTAGCAATCTCTTTCTAGAAATATAATTAATTAAATGAAAAGGAGCCAAATAGTTGGGATTCACACGCACAGCCTTATCCTATGAGTCTGCCTATGCTACGCGCCTGCCTTTGAGAGCCTTTCCGCTGGTTCCGTTCCCTTCGTCGGCGTCATTGAACCTCGTTAGCATTTCGAAAAGAATTGGAGGCTCAAAACGAATGGTCAAAGGAATGGATGATTCGTGTTTAGTCTCCGATCTTCGCCTAGTCTTAGAACCTGCACTGTAGAGAGGGGAACAAGCACCTCTTTCTGCCGCTCTCCTCCCAGATGTAGGTCTTCCTGGAAGTGATAACACTGCTGCCCAACTTATAACCCGGTCACTCCCCGTCTTCATCCTAGACGCCACTGGTACTATTCATCTATACTATATATGGATGACTCCTTCCCCCCAATGGAATGATCTGGACCCTGACCTCAAAATCCGACGACCTTGACTGAAAAGCTCCCAATTAGGTCAGTAGCTGGCCGAGTCGCTGATAGACCAAATAAGCACAGTAGCTGTTTAGAGCCGAAGGAGCTCTATTTGGGATTCTATAGCCTACGCACTTGCCTTTAGGGGATCGAAGTTGGATGAATCTCCAGTGGTTCCTTCCATCGGCGTCATCGAACCACGTTAGCAATCCAGAATAACTGGAAGCTCGAAACGACCGGTCAAAGGAATGGATCCGTTTAGTTCTGTTCTTCTCCTAGTTTTATAGCACACCCATGTAGAGGGTCCGACGCTAAGCGCGCTGCATCTCCTGTCCAAGTGAAGAATATCTTGTCCAAGCTTGCATCCTTCTTCTGCCATTGGGAATGGAACATCTCTCCACTTGTAAGTGGTAGAAATGAATGACTCTGTTGCAGGTTTTGGTTGATTAAAGAATCCTCTCAGAAGCCCATCAAAAACGAGACCTTTACGGGTCTGATTCTGATGGCGATGGCTTGGTACTCTATTCTTGAGAAATAGTAATAGGGATTTTTCCAATTGCAACTACATCATCGAATAATGGACTTGCGGAAAGATAGATCACTTCCTAAGACAGAAGCAAAGGCCTTTAACCCCACCCGTCAAGACAAAAGAATGAAAGAAAAGGAAGGACGAAGGCCCAGCAGAGATGATTCCATTCCCTGATATGAGTCCTTCTATACATGCCCCGATCTCTAACTCATACTCTTTCCAGTTGCACCCTATTGGAATTCATGGAATATTGCCAAATCTCATTTGATCTTGGTGTATGCTTAAAGCCCGGCCCGAAGTTACGTATGAATAGTAAAAGGAAACTTATCTATCTATCTCGGGGATGCTCAATCAATGAGACCAACTCTTTCGAATTCCTTCTTTCATAGAGGGCAGAAGGAGCAGCTTAACTAATCCCCGAAAATGCCCGCTACAATTTTCCTTGTTCGTTCCTAGGCTGTTCAAAGCATCTAGGAAGAAAGGACTGAGCAATGAAAAAGACATTTCGGCAATCCCGAGGTAAAATCTCATCTTAGTCAGATCATCAGATATCCAACGATCAAAATGTTCTCGAATAGGCAGGCTGTGAGGCCACGATCGAATCTGCCTTCCCTGACCCGGTCGCATTCAACTACAAGCAAGCTATTTACTCGATTTAAAGTCGGATCTTGCCTTCACTCCTAAAGGTTTAGAATCCTCCTCGCCTAGAAGGAAGAAGTCTGGTGAGCCAAGTCACTAACTAGAGTAAGGATGCCAGAGATGGGCTCGAATCCATACACGGTTCAAGTCTTTTCTTTAATACGAGACCACCAAAGCAAGGAAAGAGTCAAAGTAAAGCAAGACTGGCCACTTCCACCGATCCTGACCCATAGCCTAACTAACTAGGAGTTTCGGGCTTAGCTCTTCACCCCTAAACCTGGACTGGACTGGCTCGCTTGAAAGAAATGCACGAATGCTACTCGAAAGAGAGGTCTTCATCTCGTGCAAAAGACTCATCCCAGGAATGTCAAAGAAAAGGTCCAAACAGAGCAGTGCCTTCGAAAGGTCAGGGCCTAGAAATGGAACTCTTCGGGGTGCTAAAGTAAAGAGTAGGTCTTTTTTCCCTCTACTCTAGTCGATTTGAAACTGAAGAGCTGGCTTCTACCCCTGAACAGGCTATCCACATCCCTTAGTCATAGTAGGAGTCGAAAGCTACCTCGTCAACTCGGGAAAGCTTCTACCCTTATAAAACTTAGAGGCAACGGAGGAAGGGAATGCTTGGCCTAACCCAGTAGGAAAGAATATTCGCTAGCTCGGTAAGAACAATCGGAATACAAGGACGGGACAGGACTAGAGGACTCTCTATTGTCCTAACAGCCGATCCTGGAACTAGGACTTCAGCAGCCACAGGATTGTAAGTTGTTGAATTGACTTCCCTAGCTTCCGAAGCTAAAGAGGAGGGGTCTTGTCTTCCTCACCTGTAGTCTAATTTCCTGCTACTCTTTCATTTTCCTGGAGATTAAGGAGTCCCCCTTTCCTGCTCTATAGCAATTCTAAGAGTTATAACAAGGGAATTTCCATTAAGATAGTAATTCCTATGAATAATCTTTACTAGTAAGAAGTTCTGATTCAAATCAGAGTCACGTCCCTTCCTCCCCTGCCGAAAAAAGAGGGATCCGCTTTCTCAAAGGGGAAAGGAAAGACAAAGAGCTATGCTTCACCTCTCCCAAAACCACCTCCTTCCCTTCCTACTATAGGCTTAGGGGCATAGACTTCCTACCAGCTCTAGGCTACTTGCTTAGGATGCAATCCCCGGAAGAAGATGCCCCAACCTGAGATCCTAAAAGCGCTCCTTCTCCACGGCTTCCCAGTAAGTTAGGGAATCAAAGCTACCTTCTTCACCTCCTATCCCTGCCTAAGGCTCATTCTAAGGTCCTTTTAATTCACTGCTGGTAAGCTTTCTTCTTCCCTTTCTAACAAAGATATATTATATTTATGACTCCTACTATTGCTATAGTCCGTACTAAGGCTATATCTTTCAAACTAAGCTACTAGACCTTGCTTGGACGGCGGTCCTCTTGCTTACGTCCTTAGTATACCATCTACTGTATACCTATTGACTTTACTTTCAGCTACTATAACTGCAAGAGCTATTACAGCTACTAGAAAGATTACAGCTAAGAAAAGAAGAGCTACAGCAACTGCTACTATTGAATAAACTGCAACTAGTAAAGAACAAAGAGCTACTAGAACAACTATAAATCTTTCATTTCCACTACGCCTCCTATTCTATACGGCAAGGGTCCCTGACGCCCAGCCTGGTAATCTAGTGAAGGGCCGCCTACGAGGGTCCGATGGAATGCTTGAATAAGAAGTAGTGTCAATTGCCACCTTCGGCGCCTCAAGCACTTGAGAAAATGAAAAGAAAGAATCAAAATTCAGGAAATCAACGTGACTCTCATTCACACGAAAGGACCAATTATATATATACAAAAACGACAAGTCAATAGTTTGAAGCAGACGACAATAAGTAGAACGACACCATCGTTTATTGCTTCATCTACAGCAAGTTTCCGTCCGTTGAAAGGATTGAAGTTTGTCACATTGATATGCTGATTTCTTATTTTTAAAATACTGAACTCTTGGAGGAAGAGAGTTCCGTGACTTCCGAGCTTAAGAGAGCTCGTGACCCAAGGTAGGAATCGAGTGAAGTAGCTAAGCTTTCCGCTATGAAAGTAGCAGGTAAGCAAGGGAAAGTTCGGAAGGAATAGGAAGAAGCGATGCCATTGAAAGAAAAGAGTGAGGATTCATTAGATCCGAGAGTGAAAGAGATTGAATAGAACCCACACCATTTAAATCCCTGTTGTTCAGTGACCGGGAAATATATTTCTTAAAAAAGAAGCAACATCCTAATGGTCCTGGCCTTAAAGAATCAATACCCGGAGAATAGAGGGTGTAACCGGCAAGATCCGACTTTAAATCGAGTGAATAGTAGTTGAATCGAGATTAGCGATTAGTATTAGATCAAAAATATCTTTCTTTCTCGCAGCTCGTGCTTTAAAGCGAACGAATGGAACTACAGGAATGATTGGCCTTATTCACTCCTTTTCAT
>JAREIK010009530.1:0-28656 GCA_029783825.1 Sapria himalayana
ACTAGATAGAAAGATAGTTAAATATATGATAGATAAATAGATATACAAATAGACAGATGGACAGACTGGTAGGCATATTGATCGATAGATAGTTAGATAGATAAAAATATACATGCATATACATATAGATTAATATATATATATATATAGATTGAATTATATAGATAGACAGATTACCAAATAGCTTGATATACTAATAGTCAGATAGGTAGATAGACATATAGACAAATAGAAAATAGATAAATAGATAGACAAATAGATAGATAGATATATAAACAGATAGATAGATAATAGACAGATAAATTGATAGATAGATAGATAGATTGACATATAAATAGATATATATATATATATAGTAAAATATATTAATGATATATACTCCGATAGACATATAGATAAATAGAATGATAGCTAGATAAGAATATACACAGATATAAATATAGATATATAGACATATAAATATATATAAAAATAGATTGATAAATAGATAGACAGCTAAATATTTAGATAGATATATAAATAGATATATAGATATGGGGCTAGAATGATAAACAAATCAGAGAAAGAAGATAGATAGATTTACATATAGATAGAAAGACATAAAGACAGACAGATAGATATAGATACATAGATAGATAAAGAGATAGAAAGATAGATTTAGATAGATATATAGATATATAGATAATAACTAGATTGATATACAAATAGATTATAGAAAATATAGGCAGACAAATAAAAAGACATATAGATAGATTGACCGATAGATAGATTGATAGGTAGATAGAATGATAGATAAAAATGATAGAAAGATAGATAAGCACATTGAAACCTAGAGAATATAGACAAAGATACTATCAGACAAAAAGAAACATACACAGATTGATAGATAGAGAGAAAAACAAATCATATGATAGATAGATAGATAAACAATAGACAATTATATAGATAAAGACTAGACACATAGAGACATAAATAGATAGACAAAAAGATAGACAGACAGATAGACAATTCGAGTGATAGACTAATAGGCAATTAAATTGTTCGATAGATAGATAGATAAAAATAAATAGATAAACAAATAGTGAGTTAGACAATTATATAAATAGACTAATAGACATATAGACATAAAATAGATTGATAGATTTATAGATAGGCATATAAACACATAGATAGATAGATATACAAATAGATATAGACAAATAGATAGATGAAAGATAGATAGATATATAGATAGATAGAGAGATAGACAGATTGATTGATTTGAAAACTACATAAATAGACATATAGATATATGGAGACATAGATAGATTGACAGATAAATGAATAAATATGTAGATATACATACAGATATATAGATAGAGAGATAGACAGACACATAGATTGATTGATTGACTAATAAACACAAAGATAGTTAAATATTTAGATAGATTGACAAATAGATAGATAGACATATGGATAGATTGTTAGTATGTTAGTGAATTAGATAGATAGAAAGATAAACATATATATAGATAGATAGATAAAAAATAGATTCATAAATAGTTAAATAAAAGACAAATAAAAGTTAGACATATAGACACATATATGCATTAACAGACAGATAGATAGATAGATAGAAAAAATATTAATTGATAGATTGATAGAATGATAGATAGACAAAGAGATAGAAAGATAGATAGAAAATAGATGGATAGATAGATAGATAGATTAATAGATGAGATATAATGATAGATAGATAAACATAAGATATACAGATAAATAGATAGACAATTAACAGATTAATAGATAGACACATAGAAACATAGCGACATAAATAGTTTGACTGATAGACAATTAGACTAATAGGCAGTTAGAAAGTTTTATATATAGAGTGATATATAAATACATAGACAGACTTTAATTTAGTTATACAATTATATAGATATATTGATAAACATATAGACATATTAATATTTTGATAAATTGATATATAAATAGATTGAAAGGTAGACAAATAGAAAGATACATAGATAGATAGATAGATATATAGTTAGATAGATATATTTATTTATTTATTGATAGATAAATTAATTGACAGAAAGATATAAAGATAGACATATATATAAATAGACAGATAGACAGATAGATAGATAGGTAGATAGACAGATACACTAATAGATAGATTGACAGACATATAGATATATAGATAGATAAACAAATAGATAGATTGATAAATAAATAGTTTGATAGACATACACATAGACAAATAAGGAGATAGAGAGAAGATAGACTAGTAGACTAATTGATAGAAAGATAGGTAAATAGTTAAGCAAATAGAGAAATAAATAGATAGATATATGGACAAATAGATGTTAGTTAGTGATTTAGACAAATTGAAAAATAAACAGATACATAGTTTGATAGATTCACAAATTGTTAGATTGAAAAAAAGAGACATAGATAGATTGACAACAAGACAAATAGAAAGTTAGATTTTTGGATAGATATATTGATAGATAGATAGATATATATATAAATAAAGAGATAGACATATAGATTGTTAGACAAATAGAAAGATAGACATATATAGATAGATAGAGAGATAGATGGATAGACACATAGAGTTATAGACTAATAGACTAAAAGACTTATGGAAAGATAAAAAGTAGATAGAGATATAGACAAATTGATAGATAGATAGAGTTGAAAATAAATAGATATTTAGATGGATAGATAGATAGAAATGTAGATAGTTGGATAGTTACATTGATTGATAGATAGACAGATATGTAGATAGAGATTTAGACAAATAGATAAATAGAAAAATAGGTAGATAGATAAATAGAAAATTTCATAGATAAATAGATATATAGATAAAAAGATAGATGGATAGATAGATAGATAGATAGATATAAAGATAGATAGAGAGATAGTTAAAAAAATAAATAGATAAACACAAAGATAGACTCATAAACACATATTTAGATAGTCAGATAGATACATTGACTAATAGACTGTTAGAAAAATTAATAGTTAGATATTAAGACTGATAGATCAATAGAGAGACATATAGAGAGATAGATAGATATATAGATAGATAGTTAGTTAGTTAGACAATTAGAAAGATAGATAAATAGATAGATAGATAGACAAATAGACATATAGAATGAAAGAAAGATAGTCATATATAAAGATAGACAAATAGTCAAATCGAATGATGGACAAATAGTTAAAAAGATAGATAATTTGATACATAGATAGGTAAATAAAGAGAATGATAGATTAAAAGATAGAAAATATATACATAAAATGATAGATACATAGACTAATATACTGATATATTTATAGACTAATAGACTAATAGATAGTTGGTTTGTTAGACATATAAATAGATAGATTGATATACAAATAGTTAATTAGACAGACAGACAAATAGATAGATTGATTTATTTATTTATTGATTTATTGAATGTTGACTGATAGACAGAAAGATAGTTATACAATTAGATAGATAACTTGAAAGATAGATAATTACATAGATATATAGATTGAAACATACACATATATATTAATAGATAGATAGATATATTGACATATAGATATATATATATATATATATAGATTGGTTGATTGATAAAAACATATGCAGATAGACATATAGATAGATAGATTGACATATAGATAGCTAGATAGATATATAAATAGATAGATATACAGATAGATATAGAGATAGATATACAAATAGATAGATAGATAGTTAAATATATATATATAGAGATAGATTGATAGATTGATAAACATGTTGATAGATATAGATAGATAGATAGATAGATATATATATATATATATATATATATTGACATTAGATAGACAAAGAGAAAACTAGATTTATAGCTAGAAAGTCAAACAAATAGACAGATAGACAAATAAAAATATAGATAGATATATAGATAAAATATCCACAGACAAATTGATAGATAAAGAGATAGATCGACATATTGATAAATAGATAGATAGATAAATAAATAGATTGACAAATATATAGTCAGTTAGATAGATCGATAGAAAGAATGATTGATTGATTGATAGACAGATAGATAGATAGACAAAAAGATATATAGATAGATACATAGGCTGATAGATAGATAGAGAGACAGGCAAGCAGATTAAAAGCAAAATAGACTAATAGAAAGGTAGATAGAGAGATAGAAAGATAAACATATAGATAGATAGAAATATTAATAAATAGATAAATAGATAGACAGTTAGAAAGATAGAATATTGATATATAGAAAGATAAATTATTAGATAAATAGATAGTTAGATAGTGATATTGATAAATAGATTGATAGAGAGATTGATAAACACATATATAGACATATAGAGAGACATAAATAAACATATATATAGAGAGATTATTAGAAATATATACAGATAGATAGACAGATAAATACTCAAAAAGATAGATGGATAGATAGATAATAAATATATAGATAGATAGACATGTAAATAGAAAGATAGATAGTAGGGTAGATAGACCTATAAATAGATATATAGATAAATAATTAAATAGATTGGCAAATAGATATAATGATAGATAGACATGTAGATAGATATATTTACAATTAGATAAATGCATAGACAGATATATCGATAGATAGATAGACCGATAAATAGATAGGTAGACAGATTGATTTAGAGATATATATATATATAGCCATATAGATAGAAAGATAGATAGACCCAAAAATAGATAGAAAGATAGAAAAATAGGTAGTCATTTAGATAGACACACACACACACACAAATAGATAGACAGATTGATTGATTGATAATCAGATAGGTAGATAGATAGATAAATAGATAGACATATTGATAGATAGATTTATAGACATATAGATAAACAGATAGATAGACATATAAATAGATAGATAGACAGACAATATATATATATATACACACACACACATAGATAGATACTCGATAGATATATAGATAGATAGATAAATGAAAAAATAGATAGATAGATATATATATATATATATATATATATATATATAATTATAGACAGATTGATAAATAGATAGATACATAGATTAATAGACAAATAGATAGACACATAGAGTGACATATAGATAAACAGTTAAATAAACAAATTGATAGATAAATAAATATACTGATAGATAGATAGATATTTAGGCAAATAGATAGACATATAGATAGATATATAAATAGATAGATACATAAAAGATAGATGGTCAATTAGATAGATAGATATATCGATAGTAGATAGATAGTTAGATGGACATATAAATAGGCAGATACATAGATAAACATATAAATAGGCAGATACATAGATAGATAGATAGATAGAAGATAGAAGATAGAAGATAGATAGACAAATAGATAGACAGATAGTTAGACAAAAAGATAGATAGATAGATAGATATGCAGACTTATAGATACATAGATAGATAAATATATAGTTAGATATATAAATAGATAGATAAATAGATAGATAGATAGACAAATAGATTTTCAGACAGATGGACAAATAGATTGATAGTTAGAATGATAGTTAGACAAATAGATAGATAGTTAAATAGATAGATAGATGAATATATAGCAAAAAAAGATGCACATATAGATATATAGATAGATAGGCAAATAGATAAATAGATAGATATATATATATATACACACACACATATAGATAGACAGAATGATAGATAGATAGATAAACATATAGATATATATATATATATATATATATATATGGATAGATTGACAAAGAAAAGAAAGATAGAGAGATAGATAGATATATAGATATTTAGATAAATATATAGATAGATCGGTAGATAGATATACTGATTAATTGAATGATAGATAGATAAATAGATATATATATATGTAGAAAGATAGATAAATAGATAGATAATTAGATATATAGATAGACATACAGATATATCAATAGACTGTAGATAGATAGACAGATAAATAGATTAATAGATAAACAGATAGACAGACAGATAGATAGATAGATAGACAATTAGATAGATAGATAGATAGACTGATTGATAGTTAGATAGAAAGTAAGATAGATAGACAGATACATAGGTAGATAGATAAATAGATAGATATACAGATAGTTATATTGAGAAATAAATTGATAGGTAGATACCTAGATAAACAATAGATAGATAAATATATAGACAAACAAATTGATAGATCGATAGATAGATAGAGAGATTAATATACAATTTGATAGATAGTTTGATAGCCATATTGATAGAGAGATTGATAGACAGGTTGATGGATATATGTAAAGATTTATAAATAGATTGATTGTTTGATTGAAAAACAGATAGATAGATTTATAGATATATAGATAAATAGATAGATAGATTGATTGATTGATTGATCGATAAATAAATATATAGAAAGATATATATATAGAAAAATATACATATAGATATATAGATAGATCGATTGATTATTATATAGATATATATACATATAGATAGACAAATATATAAATAGATTGATTGCCAGATATATAGAAATATAGATAGACAAATAGAAAGTCAGATAGAAATAAAGATATATAGACCGATATATAGACATATAAATAAACAAATATATAAATAGATAGATAGAAAGATTGACTGATAGATAGATAGATACACACACACATACATAGATAGATAGATAGATAAAAAATAGATAGACAAAGATATAGACAAATAGAATGGCAGATAGATAGACAGATAGATAAGACATACAGATAGACAGACAACAGATAGACAGATAGATAGATCGATAGATATAGAGATGATAGATAAATAGATAGTTAGATAAACAAATAAAAAGAAAGAAAGATAGATAGATAAAAAGATATAAAGATAAATAGATAGATAGATATACAGAAAGATAGATAGAATGATTGATAGACAAATAGATAAATAGATAGATATACAAATGGATAGATAGATAGATAGAAAAATAGATAGATATAGAAATAGATAGACAAATAGATATACATAAATATAGGTAGATATATTGATAGGCTAATAGAAAGATAGAAAGTTAGATAGATAGATAGATAGATTAATAGATTTACAAATAGATAGATAAATTGATAGACTGATAAATAGACATATAAATAGACCAACAAACACATAGACATATAGACAGATAGATAGGTAAATAGATGGACAAATAGACAAATAAACATATAGATATATTGATAGATAGATACAAATTTAGATAGAAAGTCAGATAGATAGATAGATATATAGATAGAAAGATAGATTTTTAGATATACAAATAGACAAACAGATAGATAGATATTTAGATAGATAGATAAATAGATAGACACAAAAATAAACAAATTGATATACAGATAGACAAACAAATATCTATTTATCTATCTATCAATTTATTTATCTATCTATTTATAAATATATCTTTCTATCTATAGCAAGATAGGTTGATTATATATTGATTATAAAATTGATAGATATGCATATAGATAGACAAAGAGAATGATAGATAGATATATTGATATATATATAAATAGGTCGATATATATAAAGGTAGACTGAAAGAAAGATGGACAGATATATAGAAAAAAAGATTGATAGAAAGATAAACAAACAGACAAATAGACAGATAGATAGACATATAATATAAATACAAATCTACAATACACATATAATAATATATATATATATATATATATAGACTGATAGATTGAGATATAGAAAGGGAGATACACACATAGAAAGAAAGACAAATATATAGATATATAGATAGACAATTGATTGATAGATATATATATATATATATATATAGATTGATAGTCAGATTAATAAATAGATTGATAGACAATTTGATAGATAGATAGATAAATTGAAAGATATATGGATAGACAAATATGTTGATTGATAGATAGTCAGATAGATAGATAAATAGATAGATAAATAGCTAGATTGATTTTTAGATAGACAAACAGATAGACAACCAGACAGACAGATAGACAGAAAGATAGATAAAAAGACAAATACACACACACACACACACACAAATAGATTAATAAATTGATAAAAAGATAAGCATATATATAGATTGATTATTCAATTGATAGATATACATATTGATAGATAAATAAAAAAGTAAGATATATATATATATATAAGATAGATAGATGCATAGATAGATATACGAAAAGAAAGAAAGATAGAGTGATAGAAAAAATAATGACAAATAGATAAACAAACAAACAAATAGACTGACGAACTGATAGACAGATAGATATACATATAGAATAAAAGAGAGACAAAAACATAGATAGAAACACATAAATAAGGAAAGATAGATAGAAAAATAATTTGATTGATTGATTTATACAAAGATATATATATATATATTATTATATTATATTTATATTAATATTTATATATATAGACAGATTGATAGCCAAATTAATAGATAGATAGATTGAAAATTTGATATATAAATTGATATATAGAATGATAAACTATTTGATTGATAGATTGATAGATGATAGATATACAGACAGATAGACAGATATATAGAAAAATAGATAGATAGGTAGACATATAGATAAAAAGATAAATATATAAATAGATAGATAGATAAAAATATAGATAGATAGATAGATATATATATATATATATATATATATATAGATAAAAAGATAGATAGATATACAAATTGATAGATAAATTGAAAGAAAGATAGATAGACAGATTGATTGATTGATTGATAAATATATTGATAAATATATTGTGAAATATATTGATAAATAGATTGATAGATAGTTTGATAGACATATTTATAGATAGATTGATAGAATGATTAATAAACATATTAATAGACTTATTGATAGACAGATTGATAGACAATCAAATTATACAAATTGATAGAGATATTAATAGATAGAGTGATATATTTTTAGATAGATAAACAAAATAATAGATTTGATAGATGGATAGATTGATTTGCAGATAGATCAACAGATAGATAAGCAAAAGATAAACATATAGTTTGATATAGTATTAGACAAATAGATAGATAGACAGATTAAATAGGAAGATAAATAAACATATCGATATTTAGATAGATAGTTTGAAAGGCAGATAGATGGACAGTTTAATATACAAATAGATGTACGGATTCATAGATATATTATTAGATAGATTCATAGACAAACTATTACATACATGGATAGATAGAAAGATAGTTGTATCGATATATTGATAGATTAACACACATATTGATAGATACATAAATAGATAAAAAGTAAGATAGATAGATAAATAGATAGATAGGTTGATTGAATGATTGATAAATAGATAGATAGATAATAAAATAGATAGATAGATAGACACACTATTAGACAGACTAATAGTCTTATAGACAGAATGATAAATAGTTTTTAGATAGACAATAGACAGATAGACAGAATAAAAAACAAACAGACACATAGATAGGCAGTTAGTTAGATAGATAGATAGATAGTTTGATAGACATATTTATATATAGATTGGTAGACTGATTACCAGACATATTGATATACTTATTGATAGACAGATTGATAGACAATTAGATAGACAATTGAAGATATATTAATTGATAGAGTTATAGATTGATATATACATTAAAAAATAATAGATTGATAGATATATGGATAGATAGATTGACAAATAGATCGACAAATAGATAGGTAGATAAATAAACACAGTTTGATAAATTATTAGACAAATTGATAGATAGAGAGATAGATAGAAATATAGATAAACATATAGATAGATAGATATATAGTTAGAAAGATGGATAGATAGTTTGATAGATAAATAGATAGGAAGAATAATAGATATATTATTAGATAGATTCATAAACAAACTGATAAATAGATGAATAGATAGAAAGATAGTTGTATCGATATATTGATAGATAAACATACCTATAGATATTTACATAGACAAACAAAAAGTAATATAGATAGATAGATAGGTTGATTGAATGACTGATAGATACATATATAGTAAAATAGACAGATAGATGGACAGACTATTAAACAGACAATAGTCTTATAGATAGATTGATAAATAGTTTTTAGACAGATAGATAATTAGACAAACAAAATAAAAAATAAACAAACACAAAGACAGGCAGTTAGATAGATAGATAGATAGATAGATAGATAGTTTGATTGACAAATTTATAGATAGATTAATAGATATATAGATAGATAGAAATTTTGTTAGACAGATAGATTGACAGATATATAGATAGACAAATAGATAGAAAGATAGATTGATTGATGGACAAATAGATAGAAAGATAGATAGACAAATAGATGGATAGATAGATAGACAGATAGATAGAAAAATAGATAGATTGATAGATATATAGATAGATTGATACATAAAATGATACATAGATTGATAGGCATATTGATAAATAGATCGATAGATTGATTCATAGATAGATTAATAGATAGAATGATAGATAGAATGCTACACAGATTGATAAACAGATAGATAGTTATATAGATACCTAGATAGATAGATTATATAATATATAGATAGATTGATAGATAGACACATAGAAATATAAAAAGATAGGTAGATAATTAGATAGATATATAGATAGAAAAATAGATAGATTATTAGACAAATAGATACATAGATAGATAGATAAACAGATAGATAGATATATACATAGATAGATATATACTTAGATAGATAGGTAGGTAGGTTGATAGAAAAAAAAATAAATAGACATATAGTTAATTAGAAAACTAGACATATCGATTGATTTATTGATAAATATATAGATAGATAGATAGATAAATAGATAGAAATATAAATAAATCGAAAGATAGATTGATTGATTGATAAAAAGAAAGATGATAGATAGACAAATATTCATATAAATAGATAAATAGATAGACAAATAGACATATTGAGAGATAAATAGATATACAAATAGATAGTTAAACAAAAAGACAGATAGATAAAGAGAAAGAAAGAGAGATAGATAGACAGATAGATAAACATATAGATCGATACATAGATTGTAGATAGATGATAGACAAATTGATAATAAGATATATTGATGATAGATAGTAGATTAATAAATAAATTAATAGTCAGAGAGATAGATAGATTAATAGACAAATTGATATAGAGATTGATAGATAGATTGATATATAGATTGATAGATAGATTGAAAGAAAGATAGATATACAAATTGATAGATTATTAGATACACAGATAGATAGATAGATAGATAGATTGAAAGACTGATTGAGTGATAGATATAAAAATAAACAAATTATTAGACTAATAGATAGACAAATATAGAGACAGGACAAACAAACAGATAGATATAGATAGATAGATCAATAGATTATTAGACAAATAGATAGACACATAGATAGATATATAAATAGATAGATAGAAAGAAAGAAAGATAGATACATAGAAAGAAAGATAGATAGACATATAGATAGACAGACAGATATGTGCGTATATATATATTGATATATAGATCACAATTTAATTTGATAGACATTCAGATAGACATATAAATAGATAGATAGACAGACATCATAGATAGAAAGATAGATAGATAGATATACATAAATATAAATAGATTGATAGTTTGATAATCTATAGATAGATACAATAGATAGATAGATAGACAGCATAGATAGACTAAAATATAGACTATTACACAATTTAATAGATAAATTGATATATAGATCAAAGATAGATTAATAGATAGATTTATAGACTTGGTATATAGCACAGATTGATAGACTGATAGATAGACTCATTAATAGATAATTGATAGACTTAATAATATATATATATATATATATATATATATATATATATATATATTAATATATACTAGATAGATATAACATAGATAGATAGATACATGATAGATAGACAGATAGATAGATAGACAGCATATAATCTAGACAGACAGATAGATAGATAGAAAAATAGATTGTCTGATTTTTAGACAAATAGATTGATAGAAAAATATATAGACATATTGATAATTAGACAGATAGATAGATATACAGAAAGAAAAATAGATAGATAGATAGGCTGACATATCATATAGATAATTAGAAAGATAAACAATAGATAGCCAAATAGATAAAGAGAAAGATATACATATAGATTGATAGATAGATAGATTAATAGGTACATATAAAGATATATAAATATATAGACAAATAGATAGAATTATATATAGACAGATAGATAGACAAAAGTATAGATTGACAAATGGATAGATAGAAAAATAGATTACAGTTAGATAGATCGATAGATAGACAGAATAGATAGATAGATAGATAGATATACAAGTAGAAAGTCAAATAGATAGACATATAGATAGATAGATAGATGGACAAATAGATAGATAGACAAATAGATAGACAAGTAGATAGGTCGACAAAAAGAAAGATAAATTTATAGATAGATAGGCCAACAGACAGATATATATACACACATATACATAGATAGTTTAATAGTTAGATTATAGACAAATTGATAGACATAATGATTGACCGATTGAAAGATAGATTGATAGTTTTATAGATAGATTGAAAGACAGATTGATAGATTATTGGATAGATAAATAGATAGATAGATAATTAGATAGATAAATAGACAAGTATATAGGTTGACAAATTTATAGACATATAGATATATAAATATATAGACAGATTATTAGATAAATAGACAAATATATAAATAAATAGATAGATAGATAGATTGATAGTTAGATAAAAGTTATAATGATAGATAGATAAGAAGAAATCTTGAAAGAAATATATAGAGATACATAGATAGACAGATAGACAGATAGACAGATATATAGATAGATAGATAGATATATATATATATATATATATAAGTTGATAGATAGCCGGATAGACAGATAGATAGATAGATGGATAGATAAACACATAGATAGATAGACATATAGATAGACAAATAGATACATAGACACATAGATAGACATACTGATAGATATAAAGGTAGGTAGTTAGGTAGGCAGATAGTCAGGCAAGTAGATAGATAAAGAGACAAACAAATAGATAGACAAACATATATTTATATAGATTGATATGCAAACAAACAAATATAAAGATTGATAGAGTGATAAAAGTAAGACAAATAAACATATAAATAGATAGTTTAATAGGAAAATTGATTGACAGATTAATAAACAAATAGATAAATAGATTGATATATAGATTGATAGATTGAAAAATAGAAAGATAGATTGATAGACATATTGATATACATAATGAAAGATAATTAGATAGATTGATTGATAGCCAATTTAATAAAAATATTGATAGATAGATTGATAGATAGATTGAGAGGTAGTTTGATAGAAAGATTAATAAACAGATGGATAGATAGATATAAAGATAAATAGACATATAGATAGATCGATATATAGATAGATAACAAATAGATAGCAAAAAAATATACAAATAGATAGATTGATTATTAGACAAATAGACAAATAAATAGATAGATATATATATATATATAGATAGATAGTTAGATAGACAGATAGAAAGAAAGATAGATAGGTAGATTGGTAGATAGAAAGATAGAATAATATATAGATAGACATACAGATAGATAGACAAATATTTAGACAAATAGATAGAATGATATATAGAAAGATAAATAAATAACTAGATAGACAGATAGATAGACAAGTGCTAGACATATAGATATATAAATAGATATATATATATAGATAGATAGACTAATAGACTGATAGATAGAAGGATAGATAGATAGATAGACAAATATATATATATATATATATGGATAGATAGACATATAAATAGATAAATAGATAGAAAGATAGTTAGACAAATAGATAGATAGATAGAATGATAGATTGATTGATTGATGGATTGATAGATTGATAGAAGCATTAATAGATAGTTTGATAGATAGATTGAAAACAAATTGATAGGCACATTCATAGATAATTAGATAGAAAGATTGATAGATGGAAAGATAGACAAACAAACAGATAGATAGATATATAGATTGATATATCGATATATAGAAGTTAGATAGATAGATATATAGTTAGATAGATAGTCATATTATTTGACAGATACATGTAGATAATATTTTGATAATTAAAAAAATATTAGTCTTTATGTTTTTTATATATTTATTATTTAATTAATGTTTTGATAATGGAAATTTAAAATATTTTGTTATTTTTAAAAATTGCAAAAACCCTCATCTTGTTGTCCAGAGAGCAAGACAACCCTAACTAGCTCCTCCGCCTCTCTCTTTGACATAGTATACATCATATACTAATATTAGAGTAAGAAAGATTTTTTTTGCGGTGAGATTCCTATTGATTTTTGGTATGCTTTCTATCCTTTCTATTGTTCATCAATTATCTTAATGCATGATTGTGTGTTTTGATTCAGGTGTTTGTTTTTTTTAAATTTATATCTTGGCCAGCTTATGTATATTCTTCCATTAGAACTTGTTTACAAATGTCACCAAAAGCTCCAAGGTTGGTCATGGTAATGCTAGTGTTTGGATGGATACTCGATCAGATCTAACCACAAGAGCAAAGAAAAGGTGAGATATTTTTTGATTCACCAATATGTAATAACCACTAGTGGTTGGAATTGCATGAATTTGTTCCTTCGGTTTGAATTATTTCCTACTATGGATGAGTATGATGATGAACTATTCTACAATTATATTGACGCATACAATGAAGCGACGGTGCTTGCATTGAACCAAGAGAGGGACCATATGGTAGTAGAAGCTATAAAGTTGATGGATGGATACAATGAAGCTAAGCGATCAAAATCATTGGTGCAAGCACACAAAGAGGAGAAGAAATATTCTAAGAAAGCTGCATGAGAGCATGGTGCTGCGGGGGGTGGTGGAGCATAGCATCCCTTTTATAAGCCTTGGGACCGAGAAAAAGTTCTGGTTGCAGAGAGGCTGGGTGTGAACTTTGATGCGCAAGCCCGGCTCATGGCTTGTCTTCCAAGTTTAATCTAAGAGGTTTTAGAGATATTTTCTTAGGTTTAAATAATCTTCGCATTTCTTATTTATGTTGATAGTGAAGTTTTGTGCCATCTGTCAAGTATAAATGGGATAATAATAATTTGTCACAGTAATGAAATTAAATGGCAAGAGATATAATATCAACAATGTGTAATCACATTGCCTCGGATTGTCCATTTGTCAGATATATCATGCTATTGAAATAAGGATCTTACTCTAACCTAATCCCACCCCGTGGGCCTCAGGCTTATATATGAGCCTCTGTATGACAAAAGATGTAATATATGATAGGTTTGTAGAGAAGCACATTTTTTACTTTCTTTTATGTAATTCTTCACACTAATACTACATTCTCTGTTTCTCTCTCTCTCTCTCTCCCTCTTTCATTCTTTCTTTGTCACACTCTCTCCCTCTCATTCTTTCTATGACACTCTCTCTTTCTCTATCAATTTTCTTTGCTCTTTTCTTTATTGCTTGCTATCTTTCTCACTCTCTCTCCCTCTCTCTCCCTCCCTTTCTCTCCATCTCGCTCCCCCCTCTCCCCCCCTCTTTCCCCCATCCTTTCTCCCCCCATCCTCTCTCCCCCCTCCCCCCTCTCCTCTCTCCCCCTCTCTCCCCCCCTCTCCCTCTCTCTCTCTCTTCTCCCTCTCTCTCTCTCCTCTCTCTCCCTCTCCTCTCTCCCTCCCTCTCTCTCCCCCCCTCTCTCGCTCCCCCTCTCTCTCCCTCCCTCTCTCTCCCCCTCTCTCTTCCTCCCTCTTCCCCCCACTCTCTCCTCTCTCCCTCTCTCTCTCTCTCTCTCTTCTTGTCTCTCTCTTATTGTATCTCTCTCTCCCTTCCCTCTTTCTCTCTCTTGTCTCTCTCTCTCTCTCTCTCTCTCCCATCACTCTCTCTCTTTCTCTCACTTTAATGATCTTCTTACTTTAAGTAATTTTTGGAATTTTATAAATTATAAATTATATCAAATAATATGGTTTATGCCTTTAAATTTATTTCATATTATATTCATATAAAATAATATGAATTCTTAAAAATTTATAACCAATTATATATATCTATATATATGAAATACTATTTTATAATATCATATATGAAAAAATATAAAAATTAATATTATTTTTTTTATTTATGAAATAATATTATAAATTTATCCATATATTATAAATAATATGAAATGTTATAAATTTTGTATGGATATACATTTATATAATTTATTCATTGTTATATTAAATAATATGTTTTTTAATAAATCAAATAATATGCAAATTTGATTACCAATTACTAGTATTCATGGTTATTAGTATTATTATTATTTTTTCTTCATTTTTATAACCATTAATAAATTTTTTATTTTAGAAATTCATTTCATTAATTTATAAATAATATTACAAAAAATAACCATTAAAACTTCATAAACTATTAACCATAAATTTATTTATTTATGAAATAATTTCATTTATGGTTAAATAAAAATTTATCTCTTATAATAAATTTAAATAAATAAATTTTTATTATTTTTTTTTACTTTTTTTATTTTTGTCTCTTTTTTTTTATATTCATAACCATTTTTAAAATTTTTGTTTCCTTGAAATATAAAAATGCTAGGGCATTCAAGCACTAAAACTATATTTCTGATCCTTGCAAAGAAGGAGAAGAAAAATGAGAGCAATTTACAATTCCACCTCTTCTTATAACTAGGTAAAATTATCAATTTTCTTCTCCTTCAGAATACTAATTACATTTCTCTCTCTTTCTCTCAATTTTATTTTCACTGGTGGAGTTTGGTTTATAAAGATTAATCAGTTTTTATGCTTTTTTCATATTCCCTCAAGTTTTCTTCTTCTTTCTTCTGTTTTCACATTACTTATATAATTTTGACTCTCCACCATGAGTGAAACAACAATTGGGTAGTGTAAACTTTTTTCTTTTAATGATTAATTTTTTACGATTTTATGTATTTCAAATAAAAAAATGAAGAGCAAGGTACTATAATTTTTTATTAGTAAAAATTTAATAGTGGTATTATAATTTTTAATAGTAAAAGAAATTCATCTTATTTTAATAGTAAAATAGGATAACAAAAAGAATAAAATGACTAGTTGAAGAGTAAGGTACTATAATTTTTTAAATTCAAATTCTATCATATCTTTGTCCTGTAAAAAAAATATGCATATTATTTTCTGCTTCTATAATAAAAGAATAAAAACACAATATTTATGGCTTTTGTTTTGATTGTCTCTGAAAATTTATGTCATTATTATGTTTTCTTCATGCATAATTTGATAGATGTAGCCCCCAAATAATATTATTAAAATAGGAATTTTCTTTGTTTCTATACATAGTTATATTTAAAATTGATTATGAATAATTATTTGATAATGATATTCTGGTCTATCATGCTTCTCAACTGTAAAAAGAATAGAAAACTAAAAAATTATAATAACTAAAAATTAAAATATATAGAATTTAAATAATAATTATATATTACTATTTTTAAATTAACACAAATGAATCCAAAATAAAAACCAAATAAACTAGATATACCCAACTATTGGCAGTCTTAACTATAATATCCTAAAAAAGTCAAGTAACTGGAAATTCAAATTTTAACTAGGCCTATTTTCTATTAATAGTTTGATTTTTTTAATAGATCCTTAACATATCTATTTTCATTAGTGATCTAACTTTTAAGTGATTTAATTAAGTTGAATATTAAAAACTATTTAAAAGTTAGCCTTCATGACAATTATAAATATATGATGCCGATTATAGCCACAATATATCATGTATAAGTGTGACAATATTCATTAAAATTAGAAATTTGACTTAGCTATTTAGATTATAGTCAAAAGTTAAAATGATTAACTAAAAGTGTAATCCATTGAAAATTAAAATTTAATTATTATTAACTCTGTATGTGCATCCATATGAATCGATAGTCAATTGGTTATGAGTGTTTCATAAAGGGTCAAATGATGATAATTTAAAATGATGATAGACTTAATATATTTTGTTTAAGCTAAATTTTGGCAAAATGCCATCTAGAAATAATTAGAAAAGAATTTCTTTTGAGTCTTACATAAAGATATTATTACTAGCAACTTAAAATGATATTTAAACTAGTTTTAATATACTTACTTGAAACTTGAAAAGACATGCTTTCATATCTAATTATAGTAAATTAATAACTATTTTTGTGATATTATGGTAGAAAAAAAATTGAAGACTACTAAGTGTGAGTGTGTATAGATTGAATACACCAAAAAAATACACACACTCATATATAGACTAAGGTAAATCCTTCTGATTTTTAAGCCAAAATAAATAATATTAGTGTTAATCATGTATGAAAACTACCTGAGTGAGAGTTAGCCAAATTAATTGTCCAAGGTAAATTCGTATGCTTTTTTTTAATACACACACACACACACACACACAGATGATTAACACAATTTTTGTTAAAAGTAAGAGTGTATAGATTGAATGCAAGTTTATCTTCTAATTATAATATATGATTATTATTGCTTGTGTATTCACTGCACCAATTTTTTGTTTATTAGTTTCAATATGAAACTTTTCTTTTAACCAAGGCTTGTGTATTCACTACACTAATTTATTATAGAACAATTTAATTAAAAGAAAATCATATATTTTCAAGTGTATGATTCAAAAGAGTTTAGAAATGATGGAAGTTTTGACTCTTTATTGTGCTTGTGTTAGAGATAATATTTTGGGTTAAGCCAAAATATTTAATATTATAATTGGAAATTAAGTTAGGTAAAACTAATATCTCAGAGAGTTTGGTTGCTCACATTGATTTAGTAGGCAAAAAATACTCAACCTAGATCTTTGTTGCTCATTTAATTAGGCTATTAAATGAGTAATGATATTAGTGACTAGAATCATACATGTTGAAGAATGAGCTTGGAATTTTAGAATTCATACATCTTTTGGTCAAAAAAATGGATCATCATTTTGAGAATGTGGTAGGGTTGAACTACAACATGATGACCTTATCTGCCTCATCTTTCAATTCTTCACGTGAAGTAATTTAACTTAGTTTTTTTTGATTTGTGATTTCTTAATGGTAAGTGTGAGCTCGACATCATTTCCATTTGGAAAAGGCACATTTTATGTTGGATTAGATGGTCATGAATGGTGCATCGTGGAGACGAATAAGTCTAATATCCTCATCCCAATCCAACTGATGGAGAAATTATCATGATAATGTTTTAAATGTTGTATGAAAACTAATGTACTATTTCTATTCATTTTCATGCATATAATGGATGCATTTCATGTGTTCATGGGCTTAATGTTTATGTGTCATTCAACTTTAATTTATAATAAATGATAAAAATAGAATATGAATTATGATTGTTCTTGTTCTCAAATTTCATAACATTTTTCTTAGCAAATCTTCCATTGAATAAGTTTATATCTTTGATAATTCTCTTGTTTTTTATGGCTTTCACCCTTAGGCTCTTTTATGGTTCAAACAACAAGTTGAACAATCACTCTTCTTAACCAACATTTCACTGTTTCTTTCTCTAAGAAAAATTATTCTTTTTTTTTTATTTTTTTAAAGTTCTAATTGTCAGGGTCTATGATATCACTTTAGAAAGTAAAAATGAAATAATGTGACTTTATTAACCATGATTCGTGATTAAATATAACCCATGAGATTGGAGAACCCTAAACACTATGAGAAGCTCATTGACTGAACTATATACAAACTAGAGATATATCTCAACAAAAAAAAACATAATCAAGCATTTTATTTTTTTATCCGTGACAACTACTAGATTAACGCACAATGCAAAAATGTCTTCTTTCTTCTTAATAAAAAATTGTAGCTACTAATTGTTGTTTGGACCATTTTTGTATCTTTTATAGATGACTTTACTTTCAAGAATACATCACAGAAACTTAGTGAAATTTATTTGATATTGTCAAGAGGGATGCAATATGCTTGTTTATGAGTTCGTGCACAATAGAACATTGAAGGAGCATATTTATGGTAACTAAAATTTTATATAAAATTCAATCGATATCAACTGAGGTAGCCATTAATGCATGTAACATTGATAGGCTAGGCCGCAAATGGAGAAAGTATTAATTGGATCAAGTAGCTCGAGATTGCAGAAGATGCTTCAAAAAGATGCTTTTTAAAGTTCTTATCAATGTTTGATTTATTTTGCAAGCATATGCTGTTAGAGAAATTATATTATTTGCCTTTTCAAGGATTGAGTTTCTTCATATGATCCATGTTCGTTCAATTATTCACAAGGATTTAAAAACAAGAAATACTCTTCTTGATAAAGATTTGAGAGACATTGCAAATGTGTTGCTGCATTACTTGCTGGTAAGCCAAATACTTGTGATTTCATTTAACTAGTAAAAGCCTATTTTTTTTAAGTAGCAGCTAGTAGTGAGGATGGACCCTTCTTTTTTTAATGTCACATCTTAAAAGGAATAATAATCATAGAATGTTGATTTATTCATATCCCATTGCAAATGTGATGAGTAAAAAATTGTAGAATGTTCATAAATAAATAATTATTGATTTTAAAAATTATTTTTGTTCCAATTAATTGTATTTTACTAATGATTTATTTTTTGATAATCAGTCTCACTTCCACGGTTATTATATGACCGTGGAAGATTGAACCATCGTGGGAGACAAAAAGGCTGATTCAACTCCATCACAATCAAAACATTTGATACTACTGTTATCCTTCTTGAATAAATGGCAAAAAAATATGCACTTTGCAAATGGAGGAAAGAAAAAAAATATGGTTAAGAATGTTCTAACTATTTTTCAGCATGTGGCTTAGTGTTTGTGGGTGCATGGTCCAGCTGGCAACGATGCCATGAGATGTGGTGCCGTGGATGCACAGCAGTGGTGCATAACTATCTGGAAGTGCACAGTGTGTGCGTGGTGCAGTGAACGTGCATGTGTTCTTCATGTATTGGATGTGCGCTATGTGTATGTTTGATGCAGCCATGGTGCAGTGTGTGCAACATATGGGTTGTGTTCGTTGTGTTCTTTTTTTATATGTATCAAAGAGAGTGATTTTCCATGCAGAATTAAGGGAGTAAAAACTATATCGTTGTTATGAAAGTGGCCACTTCTTTTGTGGTTCTATCACTATTTGACTACTACAGTAAATGTTAAAAGTTAAATGTGTAATCAAAAATATTATAATTAATTTATTTATATCTAGCATAGTTTTTTATTTTTTATTTTATCACATGAACTTGTGGAGGAGGATGTGTTGTTGGATTGTTGTTGCTCTATAAAAACACTTGATTGATGCTAATCCCGATTGTTTATGATGGAGAAAAGAGAGAGAGAGAGGAGATTAAATGCTCACTACATGTTTATGATGGAGCAGGAAGTGCTTGAGATATGAGTTGTAGATTAGGAAGAAGTGACAAGGCTAGAATCCAATACGTGTATTGACTGCGGAGCTTGTGAAATTCCATAAAAATGAAAAATAAATAATATGATTTTGTTTCTTAAAAAAAGGGCAAATTAGTAATTTTGCAATAAAAAATAAGCTGAAAATTTTAAAACACTAATGATTAAATGGATTTCATTATTGAATTTGGTTTAGAAAATATAGCCATGGTGACAAATTTCATTAAATTTTGAGGAAGTCAGAATTTAGTATTTATTTATTTAAATAATTATTGAAATAATAAAATAAATTAAAAAATAAAAATAAAATAGAAAAAGAAGACTGCATCACAACCACATCACGTGGCTGCACATTGCGCGGTCATGTGAAAAAAAAATTAAAAAAAATTAAAAAAAATTATAATAATATTAATTTTTTAATAAAATATAATATAAAAAAATAAATGTCATGAATCTGGAAAATGCTATGATGCTAGACGGGGAAAGAAAAATAGAAATATACTTCTGGAGAGAGAGAGAGATATCACTGTGCAAAGGAAAAAAATATAAATAATCCATTGATTTTATTTTGATCGTAATAGATTATTATGGACTTGGAATAGAATAGTCGAAGAACTAAAATTGCTCTGCGCGACAAGATCTATTTGATATCAAATTTATAAAGTTTCCATGAAATTTTACAGAAAGTAGTGGTTTTCTCCTATGAGAATTTCTTTCTATTTAAAGACCATAAATAATCATGTTTTATATTTCAATTCAAATTATTAAAAATATCATTGAAATGGTAAATTGATGAAAAGTTTTTGTATTTCATTTAGTAAAATTTAGTGTAGGTGAATTGGGTTTGGATTATTATAGTTGTGTCGGAAATATGATTTAATCGTAAATAACATAATTACATTTTATATGCACAGAAACATTCCATATAAATGAGTGGGTGCATTATATATATATATATAGGTATATGGATTGCATTTGGCGAAATTAAATTGAGATAACATCCATACTGAGTTACGCAGTATTTTTCAGGAGCATGATTAATATAAATTTGCGAACTCAGATTGAGACAACGTCTAAGCTGAGTTACATGGTGGTTTTTTGAAAATATCCAAGGAAAAAAATATCTTGTCAGAAAATGTCCAATATGTTTTTTGGAGGATGTCCATATTTCTTGGAGTAAATCTAAGAAAAACATATTTTGTTCGGAGAAATGTCCAATATATTTTTCGAAGGAAGTCCATATTCTTTGGAATAATTCCAAAAAATAAATATTTTTATAGATATATATACTTATATATATATATATATACCTATATATATAATATGTCACACTTGGCTTTGGCATGTGTGAGGGAGTCGATGGGACTCAGGAATATGGACATATAAACATTTCATCCATAATTGCATTCATATAAACAATTACTTGACTGAGTATTGATATATATCCATGATGTTTTACATGCACTTAGAAAGAATGTAGCCTTGTAGAAGTTTACTTCTACTCAGCTTTGCTCATTCTGTTGTGAGACGTCTTTCAGGTACATGTCCAGTATAGATGACAGATCTATATGCGAGATCACACATGTGAAGAGAAGCTGGTTGTGGCTTGAATAATAGACTATGTATTTTAATTCCGCTGAGCAAATAAAATGAAAAAAAAATGTATGGTACTTTGAGAAAATTTTATTTTATTACACATTATATTATATGATGGGATGGGACCCCATTGGATGGGGTGTCATAGTGCTACCTTCAAAAAGTGCTCATTTGGAATGACACATGCATGGTTATTCACACGAGGTGCACTTGCTGCATGATCTCTCTTTGTTTTGTTTTTCTTATGGTTGTTTTTCCTAGTTATTTAGGTTTTTTTTGTAGTGGATGCTGGTGTTGGTTGCTCAACTACAACAACAAGGGTGCATGATGGTGATGGACATGCAAAGCTCCCTTCTTTTTCTTCCATTTTGCTCCATTTGTTCGCCCAACTAATTCTCAATTGATTTTGCTGCTTCCCTCTGTATTTCACCTTACATTGGGTGTCTATTATTTCCATATGTTAGTATTCTTGTTTAAAAAAATTAATTGATTTGTGTATCATTTTATGTATATATTCAATTGATGGCATCATCTCATTTGGCTAGGTTTGTGTTGTTGGATATGGTGAAGAAATATTGATCTTCGTTTAGGGAAACATGGGACACACATGTGTGGTATCTCGGAATTATAAATTGAGTTAGGTAATGGGGTCAGAGTTAGACGCTTGGAGACTCCAACGAGTGTCTTGATCCTTAATACTAAAGGAAAGAACATGGTATTGGACTCGGACCAAGAAACCCATCTCCGGAAAATACTACATGAATTGGTTTCTCATTGAATGCTGGTTCTTATTTTTGTATTTGTTTCTAATTACTTCTTCTAGTACACTATATTATTAATTAGTTTTTTGGTTTGTAATTTTGTTGATTAGTTTTCTCTCTTGTTTTTTGTTTCATAATTCTACTTCATCTTCTCAGTAAAAATGCAAGCCTCTATTTGCATTTGTAGATGAAGCATCGATTAAGGACTAGAACATGCTCGATGATAATTAATGGTTTGTATATGCAGCCCCTAAAAAGAATGAAAAGGTAATGATAAAGTGCTTGAAATTGAAAGATAAATTTGTTGTGGAAAGAGGTGTTAAAATAGGTAGGGCCGTGTTGGCCCGATCTAGGGTTTTTGGGCCCAATCAGGCTGGCACGATGTACTAGGCCTAGCACGGGCCCATGGCCCAAAATCTGCACAGGTTTGGGTTGGTTCGACTTGGATTGGGTCACCTAGTTCAGGTATGGGTCGGCTAGTTCAAGTATGGGTGGCAATTTTTATAAAAGAAAATTAGGATTTTGGCACACGACACGGTCGCCCATTGGGCCTCGCCAAGCCTCACCCGTCGGGTGTCAGCTCATCATCCCTCCCATAATGACCATGCTCAGTGCATGGTCATCGGTGCCATGCCTGGCACAACACACAGGCCGAATCCCTCGGCCCGACACGACACGATTAGTGCCTAGGTTGTGCCCAGCATGGGCCTTGGCATGATATTATAGCGTGCCGTGTTGACCTAGGCACAACTGAACCATGTTGAGCCCAGGCCGGCCCTATCCATTTGACACCTATAGTTGTAGATGCTTTAGCTGCTGGATCTAGTCAACCAGCCCATCTAAAAATTAAGTAATATTTTCCTTCACATGTGTTTGCTTTTGTTTTGTGTTTAGAGTGTGCCTTTCATCGATTTATTATATTGTGGCTTTGATTCGTGATTTCAATGTTGATATAAATGTTGTCGAGGAAGTTCAAAAAAATTTTTCTGAGTAGTACCAGATGTAATACAATAGTAGATGTCCTATATTGAGTTGCAGTTAGTAGCCTTGATGAGATAGATAGCACACAGAATCCCAGTAGAGAAACCACACATGAGAGCCTAGCACAAATGCATCAGTTAATGATAAGAATGATGATTTTGTTTTAAAAGATTATATACTATTGTTATATTTTTGTTTTAACTATAAATTATTGATTCATAATAATTTTTGAAGTATTTTTGGGTTTTATTAATTATAAAAAATGTATATTTTTTATTCAATTTAATATAACATTTTAAAATATGTAATAACATTTTTATAAAAAATAAAATTATGAAAATAGCTTTGGAATAAAAATAGATATGGATTTTTCCATGCTAATTTTGCTAGGGATTTTGTTGTACATATTCTATGGAAAAATATTAATTACTATTCTTAATTATGATTAAAATATGGAAAGGAAAAAATATAATAAGCTATGGAATTTCCGTCATTAAAAAATTTGCTAGAAAATTTTTTTCTCGTAAATATTTTATGACGAACACTTTAGCTTGAAATAATTTACATCGTTAATTCATAATTAATCCATCGTTATTATATTTTAGCGATGGAAAAGCCCACAAAGCTTAGGAAAATTTCACAAGCTATTTGAGCTTTTTCTTCTAGTGAGAGAAATAGATAGGCAAATAGATAGACAGATTGATAGGCAAACATATAGATGGATAGATAGATAAATAGATAGATAGATAGATAGACAGATAAATAGATAGATAGATAGTCAGGTAGATAAAAAAATAGATAGATAGATAGAAGGATAGATAGACATATAGAAAGAAAGATAGATAGATAGATAAAAAGATAGTTAAACATATAGATAGACCTATTAATAGATTAGTTGATAGATAGATAGTTAGATAGATAGATAAACATATAGATAAATAATAAGAAAGATAAACATATAGATAGATAGATCGATCGATAGAATGATTGATAGGCAAATATATAGAAAGGTAGAATGATAGATACACAGACAGATAAACAGATAGATAGATAGACATATAGATTAATAGATAGATAGACAAATGGTAGACAAATAGATAGATAGATAGACATATAGATTAATAGATAGATAGACAAATGGTAGACAAATAGATAGACAGATAAATTAATATAATGAAGATAGATAGATAGATATAGAGATAGATAGATACACAAATAGATTGATAGACAGACATACATACAAATAAATATATATATAAAGATAGTCAAATAGATATATATATATATATATATATATATATATATATAGATAAAGAGTTTTGTAGATAGATAGACAAATAGATATACAAATAGATAGATAGATAGATAGATAGACAGATAGATTAATAGATAGATAGAAAGATTGATAAAGAGATAGACAGATAGATAGACAAATTGATAGAGATCTAGATAGAAAGATAGATATGCAGATTTAAAGACAAATAGAATGATTGATTGATATACATACATATAGACAAAAGGATAGATAGATAGATAGATATACAAATAGATAGATAGATAGACAAAAAGATAGATAGATAGACAAAAAGATAGATAGATAAAAAGATTATTAGACAGACAGTCAGATAGATAGAAACATAGATAGATAGATAGATAGAAAATAGATAGATAGATAGATAGATAAACAGATAAATATATAGATAGATAGATAGATAAATAGATAGATAGAAAGTTTGACAGATAGATACACAGATAGATAGACAAATAGATATCTAGAAAAATAGATAGAAAGATAGATAAACATATAGATATATAGATAGACAAATAAATATACAAAAAGATAGATATATAATTAGATAGATTGACAGATAGATAAATAGATATATAGATAGATAGATAGACAGATATATAGACAGATATATAGATTAATAGATAGACAAATAGATAGATAGTTGATAGATGGATAGATAGATAGATAGATAAAGAAAATGTTCAATAGATAGAGAAATAGATAGATAGACAAATTAATAGTACCAATAGATAGATAGAAAGATAGATAAACAAAACGATGCAAAGAATGATAGATAGAAATATAGATAGACAGATAGATAGATAGATAGATATATTAATTGATTTGATTGACAAATAGATAGACAAATAGATAGATAGATAGACAGATAAAAATAACAAATTGATAGAGAGATAGATACACAAATAGATAGATAATAGATAGATAATAGATAGATAAGATAGATATATATATATATATATAGACATATTGATAGAATATTCGAATGATAGATAGTTTGATCAAATAGATAGATAATAAGAAAGATCACCCTATAGATAGATAGATAGATTAATTGAATGATATACAAATAGATAGATATGTAGATTGACAGATAGATAGATACACAGAACGACATATAAATAGATAAATACATAGATTAAAAATTGATAGATAGATAGTTAGATAGACAAATAAATAGACAAATAGATAGATATAATGATAGACAGATAGATAGACATAGAGACGACGGATAGATAGATTGATACACATACATACATACAAAAAGATAATATACAGACAAATAGAAAGATATATAGATAGATATGTAAATAGTTTAGTAGATAGAAATATAGATAAATAGATATGAAAATAGATAGATACATAGATTGATTGATTGAAAGATAGGTAGATAGATAGATAGATAGATTAATAAATAGTTTAATAAATAGATTGATACAAAAATTGATAAATAACTGGATAGATTGATTGATATGAAGATTGGTAGATAGCTAGATTGATAGATTGATAGACATATAGATATATACAAATAGATAGATATATATATATATATAAATAAACATATAGATATACAAAAGATAGACAAATAGATAGACAGATAGATAGATAGACTATCAGAAAGATAGATAGATAGAAAAACAGACAAACAGATAGATAGATTATTTGACAGACAGAAAGATAGATAGATAAATTGATTGATTGATTGATGACACATAGTTAGATAGAAAAATTCACAGATAGATATATAGAAAGATAGATATAAAGAAAAAAATAGATATATAGATTGACAGATAGATATGTAGATTTATATACAAAAAGTTAGATAGATAAATAGATATATATATAGATATATATATATATATATATATAGACTGATAGATGTCTAGATAGATAGATTGATAGATAGATAGGCAGATAGATAGATTGATTGATAGATAGACTAATGGATAGATAGATAGATAAATAGTTAGTTGTTAGACAGATAAATAGATAGATAGATAGACAGAAAGATAGAGAAATAGTTATACAGATAGACAAAAAGATTGATAGATAGATTAATAGACTAATAGATATATAGAAAGATAGATAGACAAATGGATATACAAAATGATAGAAAAAATAAATAGACAAATTGATATATAGATAGATTGATAGATTGATTGACAAATAGATAGATTGATCAACAGACAAATTAAATATGATAGTGTGATAGAAAGATAGATATATAGATAGATAGATAAATAGATAGACAGATAGACAGATAGACAATTAACTAGATAGACAGATAGATAAACAAAATGATAAATAGATAAATAGAAAAATATATATATATATATATATATATAATATATATATAGATATATCAATAGATAGACAGATAGATATATTGATAGATATATATATATATATATATATCTATATATATATAAATCAATAGATAGACAGATAGATATATTGATAATATATATATATATATAT